>JBBYHL010004654.1:0-12446 GCA_038381835.1 Adansonia madagascariensis
GAATTTAACCTTTTTTAGCTGAGATATAAGTGGTCTATTTATACCAGCATTTTGGAGCCAATTTAGAGGTGTTTCTGGTCATTTATCAAGGGGGACAAAGTAAGTCAGCTTGGTGGCTATAGAGTGGCTATAGGGAGCAAATTGCTACCAATGTGATGGACATAGGGTGGCTGGTTTAAGTGCTGAAATGATTTTCCAGTAGATAGGGTGGCTGATAGTGATCTTAGTCAATAAACTAGGGAAGAGTAGGGTGATTAGGTGACATTGACCTTTTTTATCTAATTTAGACTTCAAAAAAATGTTTTGATTAATTCAAAAGTTCAAATTCATAATTTGACATGGGTTTTGATCTTTTTTCAATGCAAAGAAATGAGTTAAAATCAAGTTTTTAATTAATGATGGACAAGTGAAAAATGCTCAGACCATGGAAAATTAGCACAATTGCGAAAAAAATTAGCCCAGACAAAATAAGGTGTCTACACCAAGCATAAAAAAAAACAAGATTATGGTGTGAATTCATGTTCATTCCAATTGACAGACAAACTTTTATTCTAAAAATGGTGGAAAGTGAAGCCTTTTTTTATGAAACCAAAGCATCAATGTCATTTATGCTGAATAGTAAAGAGAGCTTATAGTGCCCAAACATGAAAAGAAATGACATTATTATGTAAATCCATGTTTGTCCTAATTGAAACATGAACTTTGATTCTAAAAATGGTTAAAAGAAAAGCTTTTCTTTATGAAACCAAAGCATCAATGTCATTTATCCCAATGAGGAGAATAAGTTTATAATTCCTAATCAAAAAAGAAAAAAGATCACTACGTGAATCTGTGTTCATCCCAATTGACATACGAACTTTCATTCTAAAAAAATGGTGGAAAGTGAAGCTTTTCTTATGAAACCAAAGCATCAATATCATCTATCCCAATATGAAAAATATGTTTATAGTGCCCAATCATGAAAAGAAGCAAGATTATTATGTGAATCCATGCTTATTCCAATTGGCAGATGAACTTTTATTCTAAAAATGGTGGAAAGTGAAGCTCTTTTATGAAACCTAAGCATCAATGTTGTTTATCCTAATGAGTAGAAAGAGCTTGTGGTGCCCAAACATGAAAAAAAAAGAGGATTATTATGTGAATCTGTGCTTGTCCTAATTGACACATGAACTTTGATTATAAAAATCGTTGAAAGAAAAGCTTTCTTTATGAAACCAAAGCATCAATATCATTTATGCTAATGATGAGAATGAGTTTATGGTTCCTAAACATGAAAAGAAAGGAGATTATTATGTGAATCCGTGTTTGTCCTAATTGACACACGAACTTTTATTCTAAAAAATGGTTGAAAGAAAAGCTTTTTTTGTAAAACCAAAGCATCAATATCATTCATCTTAGTGAGGAGAATGAGTTTATGGTTCCTAATAATGAAAAGAAAGGAGATTATTATGGGAATCTGTGTTTACCCCAACTAACAGGTGAACTTTGATTCTAAAAAATGGTGGGAGGAGACGTTTTTCTTCTGAAACCAAAGCATTAATTGATTTATCACAATGAGGAGAATGAGTTTATGGCACCCAATCATGAAAAGAAAAGAGATTATTATGCGAATCCATGTTTGCCCCAGTTGATAGATGAACTTTAATTCTAAAAATGGTAGAAAAGAAGCTTTTTTTATGAAACCAAAGCATTAATGTCATTTACCCCAATAAGTAGACTGACTTATGCTGCTTAAACATGAAATAAAAGAAGATTATTATTTGAATCTGTGTTTGTCCTAATTGACATATGAACTCTAATTCTAAAAATGGTTAAAAGAAAAGCTTTTCTTATGAAGCCAAAGCATTAATGTCATTTATCCTGATGAAGAGAATGAGTTTATAGTTCCCGATGAAGAAAAAAAAGAAGATTATTACGTGAATTCGTGTTTATCCGAATTGACAGACGAACTTTGATTCTAAGAAATAGTGGGAAGTGATGTATTTCTTATGAAACCAAAGCATCAATATCAGTTCTCCGTATGAGAAGAATGTGTTTATTACACCCAATCATAAAATAAAAGGAGATTATTACATGAATTCGTATTTACCACTATCGACAGATGAACTTTGATTGTAAAAAATGGTAGGAAGTGAAGTTTTACTTATGAAACCAAAGCATCAATTCATTTATCTCAATGTGGATAATTAGTTTATGGCTCCCAATCATGAAAAGAAAAGAGATTATTACGTGAATCCATTTTTATGCCAATTGATAGTTGAACTTTGATTCTAAAATTATTGGGAAGAGAAGTTTTTCTTGTGAAACCAAAGCATTAATATCATTTATCCTGATTAGAAGGAGTTTATGGTGCCAAATCTTGAAAAAAAAGAAGATCATTATGTGAATTCACATTTATCCTAATTGATAGACAACTTTAATTCTAAAAATGGTAGAACGAAAAGCTTTTCTTATGAAACAAAGGGATCAAAGTCATTTATCCCAATAAGTAGAACGAGCTTATGGGACCCAATCTTGAAAAGAAAGGAGATTATTATATGAATCCATTTTTGTCCTAATTAACAGACGAACTTTGATTCTAAAAAATGGTTGAAAGAAAAGCTTTTCTTATGAAACGAAAGCCTCAATGTCATTTATCCTAATAAGAAGAATGAGTTTATGGCTCCTAATGATAAAAAGAAAAGAGATTATTATGTGAATTTGTGTTTATCCTAATTGATAGATGAGTTTTGATTCTAAAAAATGGTGGGAAGAGAAGTTTTCTTATGAAACCAAAGCATCAATATCATTTATCCCAATGAGGAGAATGTGTTTATGATGCCCAATCATGAAAAAAAAAGAGATTATTTTGTGAATCTATGTTTATCCCAACTGACATATGAACTTTGATTCTAAAAAATGGTGGGAACTAAAGTTTTTCTTGTGAAACCAAAGTATCAATATCATTTATCCCGATGAGAATGTGTATATGGTGCCCAATCATGAAAAGAAATAAGATTTTAATGTGAATCTATGTTCATCGCAATCGATAGATAAACTTTGATTGAAAATAATGGTGGAAAGTGAAGTTTTTCTTATGAAATCGAAGCATCAATTCATTTATCCCGAGAAGAAGAATGAGTTTATGGTGCCCAATCATGAAAAAAAGGGAGATCATTATGTGAATCATATTTATGCAATTCATGGATAAACTTTAATTCTAAAAATTATAGAAAAAGAAGCTTTTCTTATGAAACCAAAGCGTCAATGTTATTTATCCAAATGAGTAGAATGAGCTAATTATACCTATTCTTGAAAAGATAGGAGATTATTATGTGAATTGATGTTTGTTCTAATTGACAGACGAACTTTGATTCCAAATCATCAATATCATTTATCCCAATAACGAGAATGAGATATGGTTCCTAATAATGAAAGGAAAGGAGATTATTATGTGTATCTATGTTTATCCTAATTGAGAGATGAACTTTGATTATAAAAAATGGTAGTAAAAGAAGTCTTTCGTATGAAACCAAAGCATTAATATCATTTATCCCAATGAGGAAAATGTGTTTATAGTGCCCAATATGAAAAAAAAGAAGATTATTGCATGAATCTGTTTATCCCAATTGACATATAAACCTTGATTCTAAAAAATGGTGGGAAAAGAAGTTTTTCTTATGAAATCAAAGCATCAATATCATTTATCCCAACAAGGAATGTGTTTGTGGGGCCTAATCATGAAAGAAACGAGATTATGGTGTGAATTCGTGTTTATCCCAATTGATAGACAAACTTTTATATTCTAAAAGATGGCAGAAAGTGAAGCTTTTTTATGAAACCAAAGCATCAATGTCATTTATCCTAATGAGTACAACGAGCTTATTGCGCCCAAACATGAAACAAAAGGAGATTATTATGTGAATCTGTGTTTGTCTTACTTGACACATGAACTTTGATTATAAAAATGGTTGAAAGAAAAACTTTCCTTATGAAAGCAAAGCATCAATATCATTTATGCTAGTGAGGAGAATGAGTTTATGGTTCCTAATAATGAAAAGAAAGGAGATTATTATATGAATCTACGTTTATCCCAATTGATAGATGAACTTTGATTCTAAAAAATGGTGGGAAGAAAAGTTTTTCTTGTGAAACCAAAGCATTAATTCATTTATCACAATGAGGAGAATAAGTTTATGGCACCCAATCATGAAAAGAAAGGAGGTTATTATGTGAATTTATGTCTGTCCCAATTAACAGACGAACTTTAATTCTATAAATGATGAAAAAAGAAGCTTTTTTTATGAAACTAAAGCATCAATGTCATTTATCCCAATGAGTAGAATGACCTTATGCTACCCAAACATGAAAAGAAAGAAGATTATTACGTGAATCCATGTTTGTCTTAATTGATAAATGAACTTTGATTCTAAAAAATGGTTAAAACAGAAGTTTCTCTTATGAGACTAAAGCATCAATGTCATTTATCCTAATAAGAAGAATGAGTTTATAGTTCCTAATCAAGAAAAGAAAAAAGAGTACTATGTGAATCTGTGTTTATCCCAATTGACAGATGAACTTTGATTCCAAAAAATTGTTGGAAGTGAAGTTTTACTTATGAAACCAAAGCATCAATATCATTTATCCTAATGAAGAGAATGAGTTTATGGTTTCTAATCATGGAAAGAAAGGAGATTATTATGTGAATCCATGTTTATCCCAATTGATAGACAAACTTTGATTCTAAAAATGGTGGGAAAAGAAGTTTTCTTATGAAAGCAAAGCATCAATATCATTTATCCTGATGAGAAGAATGAGTTTACAGTGCCCAATCATGGAGAAAAAGGAGACCATTGTGTGAATCCACCTTTATAGCAGTTGATAGACGAACTTTAATTCTAAAAATGGTAGAAAGAGAAACTTTTCTTATGAAACTGAAGCATCAATGTCATTTATTCTAATGAGTAGAATAAGCTTATGGTACCAAATCTTGAAAAGAAAGAAGATTATTATATGTATCCATGTTTGTCCTAATTGACACACGAGCTTTGATTCTGAAAAGTGGTTAAAAAAATTACGTTTGAAGCCAAAGCATTAATGTCATTTATCTTGATAAGGAGAATGAGTTTATAGTTCCCAATCAAGAAAAGAATGAAGATTAGTATGTGAATCTGTGTCCATCCCAATTGACATATGAACTTTCATTCTAAAAAATGGTGAGAAGTGAATTTTTTTTTATGAAACCAAAGCATCAATATCATTTATCCCAATAAGAAGAATTTGTTTATGGTGTCCAATCATGGAAAAAATGAGATTATTGTGTGAATCTATGTTTATCCCAATTGATAGATAAGCTTTAATTCTAAAAATGGTGGAAAGTAAAGCTTTTTTATGAAACCAAAGCATCAATGTCATTTATCCTAATAAGTAGATAGACTTTATGTTGCCTAAGTATGAAAAGAAAAGGGATTATTATGTGAATCCGTGTTTGTCCTACTTGACACATGAACTTTGATTCTCAAAAATGGATGAAAGAAAGGCTTTTCTTATGAAACCAAAGCATCAATATAGTTTATCCTAATGAGGAAAATGAGTTTAAGGTTCCTAATAATGAAAAGAAATAAGATTATTATGTGAATCTGCATTTATTCCAATTGACAGACGAACTTTGATTCAAAAAAATGGTGGGAAGAAAAGTTTTTCTTGTGAAACCAAAGCATCAATTCATTTATCACAATAAGGAGAATGAGTTTATGACACCCATCAAATAAAGGAGATTATTATGCAAATTCATGTTTATTCCAATTGATAGATGAACTTTAATTTTAAAAATGATGGTAAGAGAAGCTTTTTTTATGAAGCCAAAGTATCAATGTCATTTATCCCAATGAGTAGAATGACCTTATGCTGCCCAAACATGAAAAGAAAGAAGATTATTATGTAAATCAATGTTTGTCCTAGTTGACAGACAAAGTTTGATTCTGAAAAATGGTCAAAAGAAAAGCTTTTCATATGAAGCCAAAGCATCAATGTCATTTATCCCGATAAGGAGAATGAGTTTACAGATCCGAATTAAGAAAAGAAAAAAAATTACTACGTGAATCTGTGTTTATCCCAATTAACAGACGAACTTTGATTCTTAAAAATGGTGGGAAGTGAAGTTTTTCTTATGAAACCAAAGCATCAATATCATTTATCTTGATGAGGAGAATGTGTTTATGGTGCCCTATCATGAAAAAAAAAGTGATTATTATGTGAATCCATGTTTATATCTATTAACAAATGAACTTTGATTGTAGAAAATGGTAGGAAGTGAAGTTTTTCTTATGAAACTGAAGCATCAGTTCATTTATCATAAAGAGGAGAATGAGTTTATGGTTCCTAATCATGAAAAAAAATAAGACTATTACATGAATCCATACTTATCCCACTTGATAGACGAACTTTGATTCCAAAAATAGTGGGAAGAAAAGTTTTTCTTGTGAAACCAAAGCATCAATATCAATTATCCTGATGAGAAGAATGAGTTTATGTTGCCCAATCATGAAAAAAATGGAGATCATTGCGTAAATCCACATTTATACCAATTGATAGATAAACTTTAATTCTAAAAATGGTAGAAAAATAAGCTTTTCTTATGAAACAAAAGCATCAACGTCATTTATCCCAATAAGTAGAATGAGGTTATGGTACCCAATCTTGAAAAGAAAGGAGATTATTATGTGAATCCATGTTTGTCCTAATTAACAGACAAAGCTTAATCCTAAAAAATGGTTGGAAGGAAAGCTTTTCTTATAAAACCTACGCATCAATGTCATTTATCCTAATGAGGAGAATGAGTTTATGGTTCCTAATAATGAAAAAAAGGAGATTATGGCATGAATCTATGTTTATCCTAATTGACATACGAACATTGATTCTATAAAAAGGTGGCAAGTTAAGGTTTTCTTATGAAACCAAAGCATCAATATCATTTATCCTAACGAGGAGAATGTGTTTATGGTGCCTAATCATGAAAAGAAAGGTGATTATAACTGGAATCCATGTTTATCCCAATCAATAGATGAACTTTAATTCTTAAAAATGGTAGGAAGTGAAGTTTTTCTAATAAAACCAAAGCATCAATTCATTTATCCCGATGAAAAGAATGAGTTTATCATGCCCAATCATGAAAAAAATAGGGATCATTATGTGAATCCGCATTTATCCCAATTGATAGATAAACTTTAATTCTAAAAATGGTAGAAGGAGAAGCTTTTCTTATGAAACCAAAGCATCAATCTTATTTATCCTAATGAGTAGAATGAGCTTATGGTACCTAATCTTGAAAAGAAAAAAGATTATTATATGAATTGATGTTTGTCCTAATTAACAAACAAAAATTGATTCCAAAAAATGGTGGGACAAGAAGTTTTTCTTATGAAACTAAAGCATCAATATCCGTTATCCCAATGAGGAGAATGCGTTTATGGTGCCCAATCATGAAAGAAAGGAGATTATTATATGAATCCATGTTTATCCAATTGACAAATGAAATTTTATTCTAAAAATGGAAGAAAGTGAAGTTTTTTTATGAAACCAAAGCACCAATGTCTTTTATCCCAATGAGTAGAATGAGCTTATGGTGCCCAAACATGGAAAGAAAGAAGATCATTATATGAATTTATGTTTGTCCTAATTGACACACAAACTTTGATTCTAAAAAATAGTTGAAAAAAAAGCTTTTCTTATGAAGCCAAAGCATCGATGTCATTTATCCTGATGAGGAGAACGAGTTTATAATTCCCAATCAAGAAAAGAAAGAAGATTATTATGTGAATCCGTATTTATCCTAATTGACAGATGAACTTTGATTCTAAAAAATGGTAGGAAGTGAAGTTTTTCTTATTAAACTAAAGCATAAATTCATATATCCTAATGAGGAGAATGAGTGCATGGTTCCTAATCATGAAAAAAAATGAGATTATTACGTGAATCCATGTTTATCCCAATTAATAGACAAATTTTGATTCTAAAAATGGTGGCAAGAAAAATTTTTCTTATGAAACCAAAGCATCAATATCATTTATCCTAATAAGGAGATTGTGTTTATCATGTGCAATCATGGAAAGAAAGGAGATGATTATGTGAATCCATGTTTATCCTAATTGATAGATGAAGTTTGATTCTAAAAAATGGCAGGAAGTGAAGTTTTCCTTATGAAACCAAAGCATCATTTCATATATCCCAATGAGGAGAATGAGTTTATAGTGCCTAATCATGAAAAGAAAGGAGATTATTGTGTGAATCCATTGACAGATGAACTTTGTTTCTAAAAAATGGTTAGGAAGTGAAGTTTTTCTTGTGAAACCAAAGCATCAATTCATTTATCCCAATAAAATGAATGAGTTTACGATGCCCAATCATGAAAAGAAATGAGACTATTATGTGAATCTGTGTTTATGCCAATTGATAGACGAACTTTGATTCTAAAAAATGTTGGGAATAAACCTTTTTTGTTATGAAACCAAAGCATCAATTCGTTTATATCAATGAGGAGAATGAGTTTAAGGCACCCAATCATAAAAATAATGGAGATTATTATGCAAATCCGTGTTTGCCTTAACTAATAAAGGAATTTTAATTCTAAAAATGGTGGAAAGTGAAGCTTTTTTTATGGATCTAAAGCATTAATGTCATTTATCCCAATGAGTAGAACGTGCTTATGATTCCCAAACATGAAAAGATAGGAGATTATTATGTGAATTCATGTTTATCCAAATTGATAGACAAACTTTAATTTAAAAAAATGGTGGGAAGTGAAGTTTTTCATTAATCCCAATGAGGAGAATGAGTTTATGATGCCCAATCAAGAAAAAAAGGAGATTATTATGTGAATTCATGTTTATCTGAATTGATAAACAAACTTTAATTCTAAAAATGATAGAAAGAGAAGCTGCTCTTATGAAACCAAAGTATCAATTAATTTATCCCAATATGGAAAATGTGTTTATGGTGCCCAATCATGAAAAGAAAGGAGATTATTATGTGAATCTGTGTTTATCCTAATTGACAGATGAACTTTGACTCTAAAAAATAGTGGGAAGTGAAGCTTTTTTTATAAAACCAAAGCATCAATTTATTTATCCTGATGAGAAGAATGAGTTTATGGTGCCCAATCATTAAAAAAAAGGGAGATCATTGCATGAATCCACATTTATCCCAGTTGATAGAGAAACTTTAATTCTAAAGATGGTGGAAAGAGAATGTTTCTTTTGAAACCAAAGCATCAATATCATTTGTCCTAATGAGTAGAACGAGCTTATGGTACCCACTTTTGAAATGAATGGAGATTATTTTGCAAATCGACGTTTGTCCTAATTGACAAATAAACTTTGATTATAAAAAATGGTTGGAAGAAAAGCTTTTGTTATGAAACCAAAGCATCAATGTCATTTAACCTAACAAGGAGAATGAGTTTATGGTTCCAAATAATTAAAAAAAAAGAGATTATTATGTGAATCTATATTTATCCTAATTTAAAAGTGAACTTGGATTCCAAAAAATGGTGGGAAGAAAAGTTTTTCTTATGAAGCCAAAGCATCAATATCATTTATCCTAATAAGAAGAATGTGTTTATGGTGCCTAATCATGAAAAGAAAGGAGATTATTACGTGAATCTATGTTTATCCAAATTGACATACAAATTTTGATTCTAAAAAATGGTAGAAAGTGAAGTTTTTCTTATGAAACCAAAGCATTAATTCATTTGTCTCAATGAGTAGAGCAAGCTTATGGTACCCAATCTTGAAAAAAAAGGAGATTATTATGCAAATTGAGGTTTGTCCTAATTAACAGATGAACTTTGATTCTAAAAAATGTTTGGAAGAAAAATTTTTCTTATGAAACCAAAGCATCAATCTCATTTATCCCAATGAGGAGGATGAGTTATGCTTCTTAATAATGAAAAGAAAGGAGATTATTATGCAAATTAAGGTTTATCCTAATTAACAGATGAACTTTGATTCTAAAAAATTTTTGGAAGAAAAACTTTTCTTATGAAACCAAAGCATCAATCTTATTTATCCCAATGAGAAGAATAAGTTATGCTTTCTAATAATGAAAAGGAAGGAGATTATTATGTGAATCTGTGTTTATTCTAATTGATAGATGAACTTTGATTCTAAAAAAAATGGTGGGAAGAGAAGTTTTTCTTATGAAACCAAAGCTTTAATATCATTTATCCCAATGAGAAGAATGTGTTTATGGTGCCTAATCATGAAAAGAAAAGAGATTATTATGTGATTCCATATTTATCCCAGTTGACAGTTGAACTTTTATTCTAAAAATGGTGAAAAGTGAACCTTTTTTAATGAAACCAAAGCATCAATGTCATTTATCCCAATGAGTAGAACAAGTTTATGGTGCCTAAACATGAAAATAAAGGACATTATTATGTGAATCCATGTTTGTCCTAATTGACACATGAACTTTGATTCTAAAAAATGGTTGGAAGAAAAACTTTTCTTATAAAACCAAAGCATCCATATCATTTATCCCAGTAAAGCAAATGAGTTAAGGTTCCTAATAATGAAAAAAAAAAGATTATTATGTGAATCTGTGCTTATGCCAATTGATAGATGAACTCTAATTCTAAAAAATGGTGGGAAGAGAAGTTTTTCTTATGAAATTGAGGCATCAATTAATTTATCACAATGAGGAGAATGAGTTTATGGCACCTAATCATGAAAGGAAAGAAGATTATTATGGGAATTCGTGTTTGTCCTAATTGCCAGATGAACTTTAATTCTAAAAATAGTTGAAAGAGAAGCTTTTTTTATGAATCCAAAGAATCAATGTCATTTATCCCAATGAGTGAAATGAGCTTATGGTGCCCAAATATGAATAAAAAGAAGATTGTTATGTGAATCTGTGTTTATCCTGTCGTAACGTACGTCGAGGTGGATCCTCATGATCTATGGGTGCGTACGACTTAAAATATATTCCTGACTTAGAAATATCTTCTTGACCGAGACTTTTCTTTTGCAATGTAATGAGAATGAGAATGTATGGATTCTTAATTTATGGTACAGTGAAGCAGACCATAAGACAAATCACTCATCTTATTAGTTTCAGATGACCATCATGAAATAGCCAACACTTGGAGTTGCCATCGATCATTTTGGGCTAGGCATGATCGGATGCCTATTGAAACCTATGTTTTGAGTTACAAAACTCAAAACATCGATCCTGTGGTCTACGTAATACCAAGATTTATCATTTGGGTTTGGGAGTTGGTTACGCATGATGAGGTCTGAACCTCTTCGCGATGCCCAAAATTGATACCTTACTAGCTATGTCTTATCTCGGTTTTGATTTTTTGATCTTAACTTGTCATTATTTTGATATAACCCTTTTTAATGCATGAATCTTGTAGAAATAATCCAAGTTTTGATGACAAATATTGAATCTTATATACGCCCTAGAGAAATGGGGAATATAGAGATTTTTGATAAAAATGACCTCTGGATTTTACTTTGAAAATGAAATGTTCCACTCTAGGCACTAGAGAGATACCCACATGGAACATTACCTTTAATTTTATTTGAAATGCTTTGAAAACATGAATGCAAATAATCATCACAAAGAAACCATGTTAGTAAGGCAATAAATGAAGTAACATAACATAGATCATTCAATGCAATGATAAAGAAAATGGGTGGACTATGGGAATTTATCTCGCTATTGGCATCGATTATCTAGGAATAACCAAATTGATAATTTTTAAGATACATCTGGGTTTCTTGATTACACAAGGTTTGTTTAACATGTTCATAGAAGTTTGAGAAGGAGAAAAAAATTAATTGTAGTTAGAAGATAAGGTTGGAGTATCCCTTCAGAAAGGTGGGGTTAGAGTATCCCCGTAGATGATAAATAATTTTAATAAAGAAGGATTTTTAAATCTTGACAATTTTGAAAAGCGGGATTGGAGTATCCCCTCGAAAGGTCGAGGTTGGAGTATCCCTGTGGATGATAAATCATTTTGACAAAGGAAGGTTTTTTTCAATCTCGATAATTTTGAAAAATAAGGTTGGAGTATCCCCTTGGAAGGGCGAGGTTTGAGTATCCTCAAAAGTGACACATCTGACACTCTTTAGAAAAATAGAGTTGGAAAACTTAAGTTAGCAAAACCTTGTGATTTAGGGAATGTGTGAGCCTTTCGACAACTTTTGGCAAATGAAATTATTGTGAATGAGGATGGTAAAGGTGTAAAACATGTTTGTGCCTTGATACAAGCCAATGGGAGGTCAAAGCATGTTCTCGAGTCTGATCGAGGTGATACAGAGACATTCGAATGTCTCGAGATAAAATTTGGGAAAACAACTTGATTTTGACCATGACTAAAAACAGGGGACAGTATCGCACTATCCTGCTTCCTGAATTTATTCTAAATTGGTTTAAAGGATTTAGAGGGTGGACAAGATACT
>JBBYHL010004673.1:0-12438 GCA_038381835.1 Adansonia madagascariensis
TAACAGAGCCGACCTCAGGGCACCATAGCCTGACAACTAGCTCGGCGCTAGTCACATCACCATCAAATCACCTGACATTATGTCTCCAGACAACACTTATAAAAGGATAAGCAAACCCAAAGGTAAAGATCCCTCACCCATCTTTCTGAATCTCCATTGTTATATCTCTAAACACCCGCATACTAATTTAACCATCGGAGAGGGTCTCCGGAGTACCAACTCCAGCACCCTTCTGACCTTCTTTGTGTTGCAGGACCGCACTCGACCTCAACAATACTAATATCCGCATTTGCACACTCTATATCTTGATATTTCCTTTTCTTCAACCAAAAGCGTTTTCCTCCGAGGACAATCATTACAATCTCACACTTGCCGACCATATGAAGCAAACCCATTCATGCTTCAGTCGTCTATACAAATTTGATCCTTACAACATTTACAGCACCATGCATCATGTCCTTTTTGAGCTTTCTTCTCTCCTTTCATCTAATTTTCTACTAAAATAGTTATTTTTATTATAACTCAGCATCACATTGCCGCAATCTATTGCTCCAATTTCCAATTTCATACTAAAATATTTGTATACATTGTATAGTAGTAACTATAAAATCACCAAACATTTAAATTCTCTTCACCAACCAATTCTCTGTTAAGTCATATATATCCTCTATCCTCTTCCAGCTCTGCCACATCAAGAAACACAGTCATTTCTCAATGTCGTTCAAGAACCAATCTTTTTTCGTTCTCTTCTTCACTTTATTCTTTCTTTTCTCATTCTTGGACCTAACTAAAGCTAACCCATTAGTTTTCGTCACTCAAACTTCATCTTCGTCCGTAGTATCAGGAGGTTTCTGGCAGCTTCTACAATCAAGCTTGGGTATCTCCGCTATGCACGTACAACTCCTACCAAACAACAAAGTTGTCATCTTTGACCGCACTGACTTCGGCCCTTCCAACCTCTCTTTACCCCCAGGCAGCTACTGTCCTAAAAATGATTGCACCGCCCACTCTGTCCTCTACGACGTTGTTTCCAACACTTTCCGTCCCCTCCACGTCGTAACCGACACTTGGTGCTCTTCCGGTTCCCTCGACCCCTACGGTACCCTTATCCAAACCGGTGGATTCAACGAAGGCGATCACATGATCCGCACGTTCACCCCATGCGACACTAATGCCTGCGACTGGAACGAACTCACCGAAACTCGCCTTGTCGACCGTCGATGGTATGCTACTAACCAAGCTTTACCAGATGGAAAAATCATTATTCTTGGAGGTAGAAGGGTTTTTACCTACGAGTTTTACCCTAAAAATGACTTCATCAACAACAAGAGCATTTACCTTCGTTTCTTGGTGGAAACTAGGGACCCTGATGAGAACAATCTTTACCCTTTCTTGCATTTGTTACCAGATGGGAACCTATTTATTTTCGCTAACAAAAAATCAATCTTGTTTGATTATAAAAGAAGCATTGTTCTGAAAGAGTTCCCTCTTATTCCTGGAGATGATAAGAGAAACTATCCTAGTACTGGTTCTTCGGTCTTGCTTCCTTTGAGGTTGTCTCCGAATGGGCCTCCAGTTGTGGAGGTGCTCGTTTGCGGCGGAGCACCGGCCGGGGCGTTCTTGAAGGCGGATAAGATGAAGGTTTTTGTAGAAGCATCGAGGACATGTGGCAGGCTGAGAGTGAACGACCCAAATCCGGAATGGCGCATGGAGTTCATGCCCGTGCCACGTGTCATGTCTGACATGATACTGTTACCTACGGGTGATGTGATCATTATCAACGGCGCGGCAAATGGGACTGCTGGTTGGGAGAATGCTGTAGACCCAGTTCTCAACCCGGTTCTTTACTCGGTTAACGAGGATCCAGTTAGGAGATTTTCGGTTTTGGCCCCGTCAAGGATCCCAAGATTGTACCATTCCGTAGCAATGCTTTTGCCAGAAGGCAGGATATTAGTGGGAGGAAGCAATCCGCATACTAGGTACGTATTCACAGGATTATACCCGACCGATCTGAGTCTCGAGGCTTACAACCCGTACTACTTGGATCCTAAATTCAACCCGTTAAGGCCGTCCATTGTATCGGTGGAGTCGGGGAGTTACGTATCGTATGGGAACAGATTCGGGGTTGCCTTTTCGCTGCCGCTTTACAACCAGGGCGAGGCATTCGTAGCGTTGATATCCCCGTCTTTTACGACGCACTCATTCGGGATGAACCAACGTATGGTGATTTTGAGCACGGAGAGCGTGGTTCAATTGACCATGTTCGATTACAAGCTGCTGGTGGATGGACCCACCAATGCCAACGTGGCACCTCCGGGTTATTATATGCTGTTCGTGGTCCATTCCGGTATTCCCAGTCACTCCGTTTGGGTAAAGGTAATGTGATTTTGATTGATCATGTCCAGTTTGCTTAGATATTCCTATTTTTTTTTTTTAATTTCTTATATGATCTTTCTTTAGGGGAAAAAAATGCTAGTGAACAAATAGCACAAATAGGTGATACGCTTCAAGTATAAAGCAGCTCGAATTTGAGCATTTAAAAAAAAATTTCATGTACTACATTTTTTTTTTCAGGAAATATTTTAATTCTTTTAAATATATATATATATATGCTTTTGATTTTATTTTCTTATATTAAAAATCATTTGAAAATTTATTTTTATGGAGCAGCTAAGCCCACTGTAAATGATATTGACCAGGTTGCGGTCTCTTTATGGATTAGGATGGGCTTACAATTAAATGTGCAAAAGTAAGAGGCCCATTCTAAAAATTGCAGAACTCGAATCTTTTTTTTTTCCACTTTTCATTACTGTTTTTGTCTACAAAACTTGGAACTTGTTGACAGATAGATACATGGTCGAAGCAGACCATTTCATCCACTTTTCTCCACAACTTTATTTGATTCTAACTGAGTTTTCCCATTAACAAATAACAACCAAGGCTTTTATAAGGGGAAGCTAAAGACAAAGTAAAAGGCTAACAGAACCAAGAAAAAAAAAAGGGAAAAAAAGGAACAAGAACAGGCTAAACAAAAAGCAAGCAAATACAAAGCTGAACTAGAATTCTTTCTCGACCTGTTATGTCATTGGTAATTGGACATCATCGATCTGAAGTTTGAAATTGTCTGAACTCTTTACTTGCCCAAAATGTTACATTTAACTTGATCAAAGCCAATTACTTCAACAGAAGAAAGCAAACGAAAACATGCTCCATCAGAGTAAGTCTTTTCACACAAGAATTCAGAATTGCCGCTGGTTGTTTTACTTGCTAGCTCCTGCTGATCTGTACTTGTAGCGCATGGCCCAGAAAAGGTAATGCAAGAAATTCAGTAAGCTAAGCACACAGATCAACCAGTAGAATCTGTCCAGATGATAGCGATTTAATATATCACCAGAGAGCCAGGGTTCGTGCCCTGAGTTGTTACTCACATTATTTACTATTGATACAATTACGGTGCTTAAATAATACCCCAATGCCAACGAAGCCCAGGAAAGTGATGTAGCCAACGATCTCATGCTTGAGGGCGCCTCACTGAAGAAAAATTCTAGTAACCCTGCCAAAGTGAAAAGATCCGCTGACCCCAGGAACAAATACTGCAAAGCAATCCAGAAAAATGTCATTGGTAATGGATCCTTTGAATCAAGTAACCCTGAGTCAGTTGCCACTCTCTTTCGTTTAATTTCAACAAGAGCTGCCACTGCCATGGATATTATGGAAAGAAATAAACCAATTCCAATTCTTTGCAAATGAGTGATGCCCATCTCGGTTTTGGTTACTCTCCGTGAAAATGGAATAATGAAGTGGTCGTAAACTGGGGCTAGGATCATGATGAAGACCACAGGAAAAACTGGTAGTGAAGCCGGTGGAATTTTCAATGAACCAAGCTTAGTGTTCATGGAAGCAGCTTGTTCAACAGAAAAGGTCGAGAGCTGAGCTAGGCAGCAGTTGAGAAAAATGGTGCAAGCGAATATGGGAAGGATTTTAAGCACTATCTTGACTTCTTCTACTTGCTGCACTGAGCATTCAAGTGCCGGGTGAGCTGGCTTGTTCACCACCGCTCTGTTTAGGAATTTGAGGCTTTCTGTTTGGATTTGATCCAGCTGCTTACCTTGGTTGGCATTTTCTTCTGCTTCATTGCTGCTTTCAGTTTGATAAGAAGGGCTTGTGGACAGGTTCGCAATGGCATTGCTAGGATTTCTGCTCATGCAACTGTTCAGCAAAGCAGCAACCAAAACCTGTTCAAGAAGAACACATAATTATTTCTTCTTTTTAAGAATGCAATTTAGGTAGACTATATAAATGTTTAAGGCTCTCCCGTTTCTTTTTGAAATGAAATTGTTTTAGCATTCGAAATATACCTTGCAAATGGTTGTAAGTGGGCTGCCAGAGGGTATTTTGTTCCTGTAGAATGTTGAGCCAAAGAGGAAGATTGGGATTGACAACAATATTGCAATTGTGGAGATGGCAAAACCCCACTCCCATCCCTTATTATCTTCAATCCACACAACAAATGTGACGGCAATAAGGGCACCAAATGAGAGACAAAAGACAAAGTAGTTGAAGAAGGTCGATCTTTGCTTCCTTCCCTGTGGGGTGTTTTCATCAAACTGCTCTGCGCCATGAGTTGGTAAGGAACCCTTTATCCCTCCAACACCAAGTGCCACAAGATAGAGGCCTATGAACAGCATTGCCGCTTTCCCCCCGCCAACTTCCTGGCATGGAACGGATGCGGTGGACGGATTGCATTCTGGAGGCTTTAGGGAAGGTGTCCGAGCTTGCATGGTAAGAATGATCAAGCCCTGTTTCAATGGTGCCGGAATTGGTTAGGCATATATATAATTGTCATGTAATAATTCCAGTAATTAATTCGAATAATTTTGATGATGATTTTCAAGCGTTTCTTTTTTGCCTGTAACTTTCTAAGGGTACCAACACCGAGATGAATAACCCTTGAGTTCAAGTCATTCATATGAAGAATTGAAGTTTCCGTTCAATTCCTTTCTCAGCAAGGTAAACCTCTTTTCAAGTAATATTCAAACATAGCAAACACTTAAGCTGAACAATGCAGGAAGTAGATCAATTGATTGAATCTAACTTTTTAGTAGCTTAGTCAGACCAAAAAAAAAAATAATAATAATAAGGAAAACACACGACTCAAAACTTAAACTAGAAGGTCTTACTAGTAGAATAGATAGGCCAGAGGCCAGAGATCAGTCCTAGACCAAACCAATTAGCCATTTTCCCTATCTGATTCCCTTATCCAGAACCAAAAGCCTGGAGTATTGCGAAGAAAAAGTCAAAGAGATTGGGGTCACTCTATATGGTCCGAGTTCAAGAAACTCATTAAAGAGTGGGTCCTTGATCATGTGTTAGGCCCCACACAAGATTTTGGACTGCACTGCCAAAATTTCAACTAAATGTCATATTATAAAGAAGCTGGGGTGTTCGCTACTTTGTAACGATGGAACGATGCATGTCGGCGTCGTTCTCACTTCAGTAGACCTTCAAGTTTCATTTGGCTTTATCAAAGTAGTAGTCGTAGTCAGCAGGCACGCACGTGGTACATGAACCTGCGCAAAATGAGTAATTATCTCCATCATTTTGCACTTATGGATGAAATCCAGGAAGACAAGTTCGAATTATAAAGAATTAGATCCTCCCTGGATTTTCTTCCTGCCCTTTCCCCCACCCCCACTTTCTATGCAGTCATTGGTTCATCAAAATAACCGTATCTTAAACGTAGACAAGACGAGCTCGTTGGGACAAAACGTGTCCTCCAGCACCCAGAAAGCTACGGCGATTTGACATTCATATGAAACGTGTCTAGCTAAAACCGTTACTACCTGTCGGTTGGCTTTATCATGTGCTTTGCCAGAGACAAGATTTCAAATCAATAAGACAAGATAGATGTCACGATCTTTGCTGAAATTCAGAAAAGGAGGTTCCTCTTGTTGCAAATCGCGACACCAGCATTTAACCCCCTTAGTCAAGGCGTTGGCTTTGATTGGATACGTTCCATAACTTGTAATCCAACACCAACGACCGAGTACAACACTGACCTACTCAAGGATCCACTCGCCCCACGTCTGAAGTATATCATTTATGACTTTATTTTCCTTTTCAAAATTTAATTGGACATAAAATAAAATTTGATGCTTCTTTTTTTATCGAGTAATTCTTTTGAAGGAATATGAGCATTTCAAAGCCTATGTAACATAGCCAATTGTTCTTGTAAGTTTTATCATATGAGAAACAGACCCTTATTATTATTATTATATAGTGTTTGAGTTATGATAATTTTTTAAGATCTGACAGAAAAAGAGAAGTTTATGGACATTAATCTCAAGGCCTCGATAGTTGTAAATGATACCGGTGTTCCCTGGATCTATATACCAAAGGCAAGGAGCTTGCGGCTATGACGGACCCAGCCTTCAATGCTTCCGCACTCGGATTTTTGACAATGTCTCTTTTATTTTCTTTTCTTTTAAAATGATCTAATTTCATGCAAAAGCATAATGCTGATGACATGCAACAATGAAAATACATGTTTCAGAATTCTAAAGAGGCTTGAGGAATTTAAGAAAAAACAATGTTCACGGAGATAGAAAGAAGGAGAAAGGAGTTTGGGAATTTAGTTTGAGTTATTACCAGAAATTCGATGAGTGAGCTTATCAGGTAGATGTGATAAGTAGTGAAGAAAGCGTCAGATAAGAAGCCTCCAAGCAGAGCCAGAAGGAAGGCTGTCCCCATGAAATTGGTGACACTGTTTGCCGATTTGGATGGAGATAAGTGCATGTGATTTTTCAGATACAGCACCAGGTTGCTGGCACTTGCCAAGTACGCCAGGTTCTCCAACACTTCCACAACTGACAGGCACACCAAATTTATCATTAAAGCATATCGTAGGGATATATATAGAACTATAAGTATAAAATAGACTGCTGAAGCCGACTCTTGAAATATTCTGTCAAAACCGAAAAGCAGGATCGAGCGCTTTGGAGGAAATTAATTGGGTTGATAGGTAACTAACCCAAGACGAAGAAGGCGGCAAGCATGCCACCATGTCGACCCCTTAAAGCAGGTCTATTCCTCCAATCCACATAGCCTTCCCATCTGGTATCCTGATGCCCTCCTTCCTGTGGCAAAAACTCATCAAGAAAAGAGGAGTTAATTAGTAAATAAGAAAGCAATATAGATTTCTTCTAGTTTCCTTGTTTAAAAGAAACAAAGCAAGAGCAAGGAGTGTGTGATAGGACAACATAAAAGGAGAAGCCAAAAATAAAAAAGAGCTAAAAGGGGAACCCACCATTGCTTTTTCTCACAACTTTTTCAGCTTGGGTAAGTTGTATTGGATATCATGTGTGAGAAGGGTGATAACTGGTGGGGTATTTAAAGAGTTGGGAAGGAAAGGGCATTGAGTTGAACTCTTTAGAAAATGACTTTGATTGATCCCCCTTGGAAACTGTTGTATTAGTAAGAATTCTTTAACTTTACAATTTCTTATTCTAAACAACTTTTTTTTATGGAGTCAAGAGTCAAGATTACCGCATGTGAAAACATATTAAGATTGAAAAGAAAGATTAGGTTCTTATTTTCAAAGATGGCTATAGATTTTAATAAAAGATTAAAGATGAATATCTTCCCCCAAAAGTGAGTAGTGGAAGATTAGTATAAAATCCTCTCCAACAAATGTAAAAGAGAAACAGAAAAAAAAAAAAGGTACCCTTCTCTCTTTTGCTTTATGTTCATAAGGTACCAATCTCCTTCTTTGACTCTCGATAACCAGATACTTGCTATATTAATAGGAAATGAGTAATACATTTTTAGAAATACTTCTTAACATTAAGGGTACTTTAAAATTTTAAAATTATATGATGAAACCTTTTAAATTTTTCGAAAAAGTTGTGTATTCTAAAAAATATATGTAGTAGTCTAAGCTTTTTAATGTCTGAGGTTGGATTACCCAATATTCAAAGATTGAATGCTCATATGATATTGAAGAGAGTTTTGATAGAATTATTGAATTCAAAAAGTAGGTTTGGAAACAAAATGGAATTCATTTAACAATAGGCCAAGCTTGTGCATGATAGTTTTACCTTGATGATTGATTTGGTCTATTTTACTATTTGTAATATAAAATGTTAAGAGATCAATCGTTTTAATAACAAGGATTGATAATTTTTTAAATGAGATTAATCTTATTTTTTAAGAATAATTTTTTAAAAAAATTTGATTATTTAATATATAAATTTAAATAAATTTATGCGAATATAAATAATATTTTACATGATTAAATTCAATTTAAATAAAATATATATATATATATATATTTCGAGGAGAAAATTCTGCTAAAGTAAAACCTAGACCATCAACTATATTTGCTTTTCAAAAAATAGTAACATATAGCTTCTTTGAGATTTTTATTATTTTTCGTGTTTCTCCCTGCCACTGTTATAATAATATGTTGATTAAAAGATTATTAAGATCAAGAATTGATTCCTTAATCCGCGTACACACCTAGCAACAGTACCTTTAAGCTCAGGCCTTGACTTATCAACTCAGGAATTTATTAAATGGATGACGATAACATGAATCTATATATATATATATATATATAGTAGCAGCAGCTTTATTCGATGCATTTGTGGCCGTCGGGATTACCATGAGAGTACTATTTTCCCAAAGCCGAAGTCAAATTTTTTACAAAATTCAAAGGAATCCCAGTTGCAATTTGTAAAGACTGGTTAAAAGAAGCAATGCTCTTTTTCTTTTTTTCTTTTTTTTGAGATTGAAAAATAGTATGACTCAAAAAGGAATGGTGATGGAGGATGGAATGTGAGTCAAGCTATAGCTACTTTAAGGGCATGCGTACCATCGTCCAATTAGCATGGCTAGTGGTACGACCAGGCAAGGTGATCTTCCAAAGCTCTGCTGTATATGACCCTAGAAGATGATCGAAAGCTAACACTACAATTGCTTGACATGATATAGAATTTATTAGCACGATTATTGGATTATTGGCTCCCTACATTGCTTGACATGATATGGAATTTATTAGCACGATTAATATATTATTGGCTCCCGTTCTCTATCGGCTCTAGGCAATGACCTTGTTTTCAATAATAATAATGTTTACAGATATGGAAATGGTAAGATTTTTTTTTTTTTTACAATTTATTGAGTTGTATGATTCAAATTACTAAATCAAGCACTACTTCTGCTTGATCTCACCACAATATATATATATATATATAGAGAGAGAGAGAGAGAGAGAGAGAGAGAGAGAGAGAATAGCCGGTAAAGATGCTTAATCTGTCAATCACTCTCAAAATTATAAGTGCTATTTGCATCATATATTGATGATTGGCACGTGAGATTTATATTCATTTGTGGGTGCCGTTGTTTTTTTACTGTAAAATTCTTTAATTACTAGTTTCAAAGATTCCCTTGGCAAAGTCTTAAATCTGAAATTTGAAAATATCTTAAAAGAATGGCCAATTTTATTTATTTATTTTGTATCTAATTATATCTATACTGGGTATAAAATTTACTATTTTCACTTCCCAAATTAGAATTCAAAAAGCTTTCGTCTTCTCAGCCTTTCTGATCCAACACATCTCACTTGACAAGAGGACGACTTGCTGTTAGTGTATCATTTCTCTCAACAACCAAAGTTTTCTTCGTCCAATCACACGAATTGCCTGAGCAGAAGGTTAAAGAACCTGACTGCTGAATTTGTAACAAAGTTTCCAAACCCCTGTTTTTCTTGCTGAAAAGAAATATATTGAACCTACTCCTGTATCTTCAAATATACCCAAACTTGGTGCTTTTCATGCCATGTGGACCTAAAACCCCTTTTTTTTGGAGGGGGGCCGAGGGAGGGAACTGAAGTTCAACTATTAATTGACTAAGACTAAGACGTTCCCTTTGTCTTCATTAATTTTTTGATCCATTATTGTTCAATATAAGCTTAATAATCATTCATAAATATGAATTTCACAATTCATTTATAAGATTTTAACTTGAACTCATCAATTGACCACAATTAGAATCTGTGCCTAATTAGTTAATTAGCAACCTCTTGAGAACAACAATACTTTAGCTGATCAACCGTATGGCCAGTTAAATTAATTTAAAGCTGACTTTAAGCCACATTCTTCGGGCAGAATCTCTGCTGACAGCTATAGTCAAATTGATTACAGAAGCATTTTTAATCACACAAATACAATATTCAAATATTCATTTGAAATTACATCGTACTTTTAGTTCAATGGTTGAATGGTTGATATGAAATTTCTTACTTTTCAAATTTATATATAAAAAAAAAATCCCAGCTCTAGGGATGCAAGTTGCAGTTAGTTAAGTCTTATATAAGAACGTTCACACATTCTGGTCAGATTAAGATAAGAATTGAGAGAGATGACCACCACTAATTGCAACATAAGGAGAAACATGGTCGTACACAAACATTATTTTACCCAAACTTTGTTTTCTCAGCTTGATTTGTCCAATTAAAAGTTTGACACAGACTGTTTTTTAGGTTGCCAATAATCGTTCACACTGAACAAACAAATTGGTGATCGATCAAGGGGCATCCCGCCCTCGACTGCTAAATATTTGATGGCAATTTTTTCAAGTTGCATCCAATCAGAGGATGAGACCTAACGAGTATGATGTCAGAAGGTCACTGTTTCATAAAGACAGAATTATGCCCACCACTGAAATTTGTCTGTCCTGAACATGTTTTTTATGATCAGACTCACTGTGATTGTTGTTATACTTAGGAATTCATGAATAAGTTGACACTGATGAGTTCACTTCATGCACATGTTTAACAACAATTACTTAGGAATTCATGAATCGAGATGGAGTCAATAATATAAAAAGAGTATTTACATATCTACGAAATAACAGAATTGATTTTAATATATTATTTAATTTTAATTATCAGATTCAGATTTCAATAATCTCATATATATATATATATATATATATATATCAAAGTAAAAATTACTACGACCGATGGTAAAATAATATCTAAGGGTATATGCTCTAATATTAGAAACAAAAAAAAAAAAAAAAAAAAAAAAACTCCACAGTTAGCAAAATATATGCAAAGTTAAAACTTACTTCACCCTTAAAACGAAAATAAATAAGTTAAGAAAGCCGTTTTGCTGAAGGAATCAAAAGGAATTGTAAGAGGAAAAAGATATTTAGGCACCGTAGACAGAAGTCAACAAATTATGTAAGTGACTGGAGATGGAATTAAACAAGGCTTTGATTTTTTGAAAGAACGTGAAATATCTGCACAAAAACTAAGGAAAATGGTGCTCTGAACATTAAACAAAACGACACGACCAAAACAAGAAAGTCTACTCTTCCTCACTCGTGATGAAGGTGATACATAGATGGTACAGTACCCCATCATTCACGGAACATTGTACACAACTCAGCTCACGTCATTCCTTTTTTATTTCAGTCCAAGGATAATTAAGATTATCAATTATCCATTTTCTGTACTCTTTATAATTATAATATGTAATAATATTTTCTTTATATATTAAAAATGATGATTAAGATTATCAATTATTATATTTAATCTAATATTATTATTATAAAATAATATGTTACCTAAAGTTTCAAAAGTGATTAACAAAACATTTATATTTAATTTTATAGTTTTATGCTAATAAGTGTAAGTTACAAGATGCCTGGAGTTGGATAGGTAATAATTTTTTCTCTTTTTTATTTTCACTGATGATTTGTTGCAAACAATGCATTAAACATGTATTACTTATTTTTTTTGAAGGAATTAAAAAAGTATTGGTTAATATAATGTATTTAACAAAAAAAAAACTTATAATTATATATAATTTGTTGGAATCTTGATTCAGCCAATGGTCGTTGGCTGTGCTTAAAACATAAGCATGATGATAACGATAATTATTAGCATGAACCTGGGAATAAATTATGAAGTCAGCTAGCTTAAGCTTGAATCTAGGAATAAATTAAGCAGAGCAAAGGATTAAATTAGGTTTTTCTTATTGGTTAGGCTATGTTGCAATCAGCTTAAGCAAAGGTGAATTTATGGACTTTGTGTGGATCTTAGGTTAGCTGACTTCGTAATTTATTCATAGGTTCATGCTAATAATTATCATTCTCATCACGCTTATGTTTTAAGCACAGCCAACGACCTTTGGCTGCATCAAGATTCCAGCAAATTATGTATAATTATAAGGTTTTTTTTTCGTTAAATACATTATATTAAGTAGTACTTGTTTAATTCCTCTTTTCAAAAAAAAAAAAAGTAATACTTGTTTAATGCATCGAATATCAGCAAATAAACTATCATGTACCACACTAAATTTAAAAAAAAAAATCATTATATATAAAATATTAACTTATCATAAAAAGTATTTAAAGAACGCTTGTAAGTGA
>JBBYHL010004683.1:0-12437 GCA_038381835.1 Adansonia madagascariensis
TGTGCCTTGTTTTTGAGTCAAAACCTTGAGTGGTATGATCAACGAGCTGTTTCATCATCCCAAAATACTCTGGGGCTATGCAAATGAGTTCGTGATGCTCACGCCATTCTTTCCCATCATTCATGGACGTTCGAATGTCAATGACTCGAGTTTGGACCTAAAAACACAAAGAAAAATAAAAAATATCCTTTACTTTGCTTTGTCCCCTAGTGGTAGCATCACTGTTACAAATTAAAAAATCACTTTAAAATGCCAAACAATTTTTTGTGAATTTTATAATATTTTTCTATTAAAGTGTGTCAAAATATCTTTAAAATGAGGTTTATTCACCCACATATCGGTCCAGATGAAAGAATTATGATTTTTCAAACCTAAACTACCTGAAATCCCTGGAGTTAATAGAGTGCATTATGGTTGGGCCCTTTAGGCCTACTAAACGATTTCTCAAAATCTGTCGAACATTTTTCCTAAAAGATACATGAAATTCCCTTTCTGGAAATGTATTATTTGTAATTTTTTGATACCAAACGAATCTGGGTGATTTTTCAAATTCTGACATACCTTGTCTCTCCATTGGTCTGCCAGTAATGTAATTAATTCAAACTTGAAAATTTATTCCCTTGAAAAGTGACTTTTTGGGATATCAAAAATATTTTTAGATTAACCCTCATCGAGTTATCTTTCTAATAGTATCTTGTCCACCCTCTAAAGCTTTCAAACCAATTTAGAATAAATTCAGAAAAGGTAATAGCGTGATGTTGTCCCCTGCTTTCAGTTATGGTCAAAATTGAGTTGTTTTCTCGAGCTTCATCTCGAGACATTCGAATGTCACTGTGTCACCCCAATCAGCCTCGATAACATGTTTTGACCTCCTATAGGCTCATATCAAGGCACAAACATATTTTACATCTTTACCATCCTCATTCACAATAATTTTTTTCACCAAAAGTCATCAAAATGCTTACCCGTCTTCTAAATCACAAAGTTTTGTCAACTTAATTTTTCCAACTCGACTTTTTTAAAGAAGCGTCAGATATGCCACTTTCGGGGATACTCCAACCCTGAGCTTCTGAAAGGATACTCTAACCCCGCTCTTCAAATTTGTCAAGATCTAAAAAAATCTTTTTTTGTCAAATTATTTGTTATCCACGGAGATACTTTAACCCTGACTTTTTAAGGGGATACTCCAACCCTATTTTTCAAAATTGTCAAGATTTAAAAATCTTCCTTCGTCAAAATTATTCATCATCCATGGAGATGCTCTAACCTTATCTTGCCGAAGGGATACTCCAACCCTGTCTTTCAACTACAATTAAATTTTTCTCCTTCTTGGACATCCATGAGTATGTCAAGCAAACCTCGTTTAATCAAGTAACACAGATGCATCTCAAAAATTGTCGATTAGTTATTCCTAGATAATCGATGCCAATTGCGAGATAAATTCCAATAGTCCATCCCTTTTTTTATCATTACATTAAATGATCCATGTTATGTTACTTTATTTATTGCCTTACTAACATGATTTCTTTATGGTGATTATTTGCATTCATGTTTTCCAATCATTTCAAATAAAACTAAGGGTAATATTCCACATGGGTATCTCTCTAGTGCCTAAAGTGGAATATCCCATTTTTCAAAGTAAAATCCAGAGGTCATTTATATTGAAAATCTTTATATTCCCCATCTCTCCAAGGCGTATTGAGATTAAATCTTTTTCATCAAAACCTGAAATTGTATTTCTATAAGATTCATGCATTAAAAGAGGGTTATATCAAAATAGTGATGAGGTAAGATCGAAAGAATTAAAACTAAGCTAAGATATAACTAGTCAGGTACCAATTTCGGATGTCGCTAAGAGGTTCATACCTCATCGTGCTAAGCAACTCCTAAACGTAAATAACAAATCTTTGTACTACATAGACCACGGGATCAATGTTTTGATTTTGGTAACTTAAAACATAGGTTTCAATAGGCATCCGATCATGTCTAGCTTAAAATGATCAGAGATAACTCTAAGCGTTGGCCATTTTATGATGGTTATCAGAGACCAATAAGATGAGCGATTTGTCTTATGGTCCCCCTTACTGTGTCATAAGTTGAGAATCTGTACTTTTTTATTCTCATCATGTTGCAAAAGAAAAGTCTCAGTCAAGAAGACATTCCTAAGTCAAAAAAATATTTTAATTCGTATGCACCCATAAATCCATGAGGATTCACCCCAGGGTACGTTGCGATAGCTTGGTGACTCCGTTGGGGATTGTATAGAAAGTTAGGCCAATAACTAGCAGTGTCTTGCTAGGTTCTTGGTTCTTTCAATCTTTGACATTATTTAACTATGACCCCTTTTTTTCATTTTGTCAACTAATCTTTTGTTTGACACGATTGTCAGGATTGTCTTATTTTTGAATAATCATCAATTTAATAAAAGTGGTAATATGGGAGTAAGCAAAAAGGTTTGATCATTTCCCCATCACACACCACGCACTTGCATGAGCATTAGAGTCCCACCAAACTCCATGGCGTGGTTATAACATAATTATTAGGAGGAAGTGAGCTATCTGCCTTCGTGAATAACCCTCTGCATAGGCATGGCAATAACTTCCTAGATGTGAATTACCTATGTCTCTCGTTAGTAACCCTTCGCATTTGCATAGGTAAATACATCCATCGGATCAAACCCTTTTCGTCAAACCTGCGATAGGCCTAGGATTAGGGTGCCTCGGCTATTTGTACCAGATGAAGGAATGATTTAGGTACCTATTTAGGCATCAATCTAAACCTTATATAGTAAGCCCTATGAGCTAAACCATGTCAAACCATACCAGAATGCTGCTAGAATAATCGAAGAATAGGGTCACTCGGGGAAGCATTCTTAACCTTTACTCTTTACCATAATTATGTAGGTGACAATGAGTATACAATTGTCACCTGTATCTGTATTTTTATTATTTATCAAGGCATGCTATCGTGCCTCCCAAATGATGACTAATCTTTATCTAAATAAGATAGTGAGCGAATACCATCATTCACAATGTCTTATGTTATAAGCTATTATACTATCTGAGTCATGGCTTAATGCGTATCCACACTAGTGGTGATAAATGAATATTACCACTGGTCGATGATTTTTCCATCAAAATAAGATATTGCACACCTCATGAAAGGTAGATTGCATCCTAGCATGTTGAAATGCTACCCATTTCTTGTCTCCCCACCTTGGTTGAGACATGTTATGAATATTTTGTTCTGATGTTTTCAAATTCTTTATTTCCTTACATTTATCTCCTACATGTTCCACTAGCTTCTTTTTTTTGTTTGTGTTTTGGTGCAAGCATCATCTCATCATAACTATCATGACTATCATCATTTTGGAATAATTATTCTAGTTTAGTGTTCAGCAAGGGGCATCATTTATGGAGCGATAGCTTATCTCCACTATCGAGTTCTTTGAAAACGTCTGAACATGGTCAGAAGGTCACCAACGTCAAGATAGGGACATTCTAAAGCCTGACTACATCTCAAAAATGCATGAAAAAGTCAAGATCGATTTCTGTCAGAATGATTGTCAAGAATTGAAGCACACTTGGGATAGTTGGGACAACAACGATAAAGAAGCCTTCACTAAAAAGTATGAGGATATAGCTTTCTTACTTCAAGTTCAGTTAGATGATGGCTTGCTGCGAGCAGCTGCACAGTTTTGGAATCTGGCCTACTGATGTTTCACCTTCAATCAACAAGATTTAGTTCTTACCATTAATGAATACACAGCTTTGCTCAACATAGAAAGGGCTAAGTCTGATTGGATTTACTGTAAAGTGTTATCGCCTCCTCTATTCAAGAAAAGTTTAAGGCAAATTCTTGGAGCCATAGAAGCATGGGTTGATAGTCATGTCAAAGTAAAAGGGAGCAATGAATGCATCTCTTGGTCTAGCTTGAAAAAGGCCATGGTAAATTTTTCTGACCAAAAGAAAGTTCAAGATGTCTATGCTCTAGCAATCTACGAGCTCATCATATTCTCGAAGACCTTGGGCTATGTAAAGGTGGCAGTCATAGATTTCTGTTCTTGCCTATGTTGCAACATCAGCCTTGTTTTTGCCATCATCATCGAAACCATTCGCACCTTCAGCTTTTGTAAAAGAACGGGAACAACAAGGTTTATCGGGTGTGCCCCATTGCTCCAGATATGGCTCCTAGGTCATCTTTATATTAGGGAGGAAAGAACCAGGCAAAATTTTTTCTTCAAGTTTGTCTTTTCTCACAGTATTAAAGGAAGAATGTCATCAAGATAAGACAAAAAAGCATTGGATCGAGGAATTACGAAATGTCAAAGAGGAAGAAATCACGTAGAAAGCTCCATAGGTGTTTTCTTAGTTGATTGTGTACGGATGTGGAGACTACACTTATGTGTCGCTCTTGGAATTATGGGGAAATACCAGTAATGCTCCTCTATTGGCATTACGTCAGTTCCAGTGCTAGCAATTCATCCTATGCTTCAAAGATTTAGGACATTAGGATTTTGAATATGGAGTGCCCAATTATAAAGCGAAAGTCTAGTTAGCTTTCCAAGCTTGAAAGAAGGTTCATTGTATGGAAAGATATTGGAGAGGAAGCCTCACCACTCCTGGATACAAAGAATGGAGACTCTACCGTATCAATGATCCATTGCCACCACCCAACTCTAGGATACTGCAAATCCCAATAGAGGAACTGCTTTTTTAGATTGAGCTACTTAAAAGGGAGTTCGAGTGAGAAAAGGCATCCTTTGCCACATAAATCTCTCAATTTAAAGAGGAAAAGGGCCAGGTAGAGATGGATTTCTATCTTAGGAGTGGTGAAATGGATCGAGTCATTAAAGAAAGGGATCACTTCAAAGATGACCTCGAAAGCCTAACCAAGGATAATGTGATGCTTCATAAAGCTAACAAGTCCTGACATATTGGCAAGACATCAATCGAATGGGAAGCAAAAGTTGCCACTCTCAATCGTGAGCTAAATTAGTAAAAAGAGGAAGTTAGAACCAGCAAAGAAAAGTTCACAAGGGCATATACTCTTACTTCCACCTACCAACAAAGGAATTAAAGACTCGAGGCCCAAATATGAGATGCGAGAGTCGCCAAGGTTGAAAATAAAGCCCTCACTCACAAAATCCAGGAGTTAGAACAGTCTTTCCAGGTTTATCAAGGTCATATCAATGAACTAACAAGGGCTTCCGAGTAGCATGAACTAGATTGGCAAGTGACAATCGACCAAGCACGTCTAAATTACCAAGAATAACAGCAGCACTTCACTGAACAAGTTCAGATGGCTCAACAAGAGGTGGACAACATGATTAAAGTAGCTCAATCCATAATGTGAGACATCGTACCTGTTAGAGATCATGAGCAACAACTTTTGGGTTTTCTTGATCGTATGATTACACAATGTAATCACATTAGATACTTTCAGATATAATCATGTCGTAAAAGAAAAAAAAAGCCTTTTATGACTCTATGAATGATGTTATTAATGAAGGTGTTCCAAGAATCAATTGTCTTCACTGCATATTCACATTTAATTTCACCATTTTTCATTACACTTGCATTAATCATTCATTATCTTAACTTGTCATTGCATCATAAATGCTCATCAATAAATACATTTTTAAATAAAAGTCTAATACGAGAATTGAACTATAAAAGTGCAAGGGATTTCAAGATCAATCAGGAACATGAAACCTTACATCACATATCGCTACAACACAATGTCATAAACAAATCATGGAGATAGATCATGAAGCTCGTATTAAGTGACTTGAGGTAATAGTTAAGGAATCACAAGACCAGATGCTCCGTCAGTAAAGCAAAATGCAAACTCAAATTGCGAGACTTATGGAACTAATGACAGCTTCCATGAAAAAAAAAGGCAAGCCAACACAAGGAATGATCCTTCTAATATTGAAAGTCCCCCTACCAATAATTTAGAACCGCCTAAAGGGAAACTAGACAAGAACAATGGCCTATTCCTACACTTGCTGCTCAGGCTCTGCTAGTCATCTACCTAAATCCCATTGCGGTAGGTCAATTTATTCCTAGTACTCAAAGGGTGAGCACAGAAGTCTCATTGGTAGATTCGATAACCCTTGACCATAAGGAACTAGAAAAAATAGAAGGTTAAAAGTCTACCATGACTGTGAAAGAAGTTAACAAATTCTAGCTACTGGAAAAATGCCTCCAAGCTATCAAAGGGAGTGACAAGTTTGAAGCTCTTGACACGCAATCGCTATCTTTGGTGTCAAACCTTGTCATTCCCCTGAAGTTCAAAGTCCCAAAGTTTAAAAAGTTTAATGGAACCACTGACCCTTCTATCCATGTCCAAATATGCCTATGAAAGATGGTCAAGTACGAGAAAGATGGAAAGCTCATCATCCATTACTTCCAACATAGCCTCATGGGCATAGTAGCTCGGTGGTATATTAAGCTAGATAATGTGAAAATCCAATCATGGACCAACTTGGCCAAGGCCTTTCTAAATCAATGCCAGCACGTGTTGAATTGGGTGCTAGATCAACTTTCCCTGATGAATTTTGAAAAAAGATCCCATGAAAGTTTCAGGTAATAGGCCCAAAGGTGGAGAGAGAAAGCAACCTTAGTCTAGCTTCCCCTTACAGAAAAAAAGATAATAGTCATTTTCATTCACACCTTACGTGCTCCATATTACAAGAAGCTTGTAGGAAATGCCACTAAGAAATTCAAAAACCTAGTCCTCTTTGGAGAAATGATTGACGCAGCCACTAAGAGTGGTTGAATGTCAGCTGGGGAAACATCTGGATTGAGCAAGAAACCTATTGCCAATAAGAAGAAGGAAGAAGAAGCCAATGCCATAAGTTATGCTAGTTTATCTCAGCCAAAACGGCATCAAATACCTGACCCCACTACCCAAGCATGTTATATTCTCGCTTTATCATATACCCCCTCAGCTAATTAATGCCATAACCTACAACACATCATTTGTAATCCCATCCAATGCACCACAAAGCTACCCTCCATAAGTTTACCAAAATACCAATCGAGCAACCAATAATGCACTCAGCAATCGAGGTGTAAATTAACAAAGATAATATTTTGATCCCATCCCTATGACCTATAAGGAGCTCTACCAAACCTTACTCCAAAATCATTTAGTGGCCCTAATCTATGTCCCAGAAAAGAAGCCACTACACCCATAATGATACAACCCTAATGCCTATTATGAATACCATGTTGCGACAGCAGGACATGACATTGAGAACTACATATCTTTCAAACGAAATGTGCAAAATCTAATTAACTTACAAGTCTTGCAATTCAGGACAAACCAAGGACTAAATGTTACCGCCAATCCTTTACCAAACCACACTGAGCTAGATATAAACATGATCGACATTAAGAACAAATATAAAGTCAAAGCAAGCATAGAGGATGTAAGAATGCCAATGTTCTTGATCTGGCAGGCATTGATTCAGGTCAGGTTGCTCAATGCAATAGAAAAATTAGAAGATAATCCTGACAACTTTTATGACTTCCATACAGTTGTAGGTCATACCCTACAAACATGCAGGGAGTTTAGGTCCATGGTTCAAAGAATAATGAATGAAGGCCAGATAGAATTCTATTATGAAATCACACCTATTGCTGAATCTATCAACATGATAGAAGATGAAACCATGCAGTCGCCTTACAAGAAAAATAAAGCCCTCATTTTTTAAGGTAAGTCAAGTCCTAAGGTCAGTTTTTTGACACCTACACCGAAGTTAGTTGTCGAGGTACCTAAACCATTCTTGTATAAGAGCAACAAAGCTGTCCCATGGAAGTACGAAAATCAGGTAGTGATGATCGGAGAACTAACTCCATAACTGCTACAATGGAACTATCAAGAGTTAGTCACCTAACCTATAGTGATAGGTGTTACGCTCTCTCAGCTTAAGAAAAACAGAAGGTTGATGCATTTCCAAGCACCAATACCACTCAGGCCCAAGCAACGAATTTTAAGCCCGAAAAAGTCAAGCAAGCAGTAAGTGAAAAAGAAACCACAGAGTTTCTCAAGTTCATTAAGCACAGTGAATACTGCATTGTAGACCAGTTAAGCAAACAACCTGTAAAGATTTATGTGCTATCTCTGTTCCTTAATTTAGAGGTTCACCAAAATGCATTACTGAAGGTGTTAAACGAAGCATATGTGCCACTAGACTTCTCTGTGGATAAATTAGATCAGCTAGTGAACAACATCATGGCCGATAATTATATCTCTTTCACCAATGATGAGATCCCACCTGGAGGCAGGGGCAGTTATAAAGGTCTGCATATCACTACCCATTGCAAGGGGCGCATTTTGCCTAAAGTACTCATAGATAATAGGTTGACCCTTAATGTCATACCTATGACTGCACTAAGTAAACTCCCTGTCGATCAGTCCAACATCAAGAGTAGCCACATCATAGTCTGAGCTTTTGATGGAACATGTTATGGAGTAATTGGAAATATCATAATCCAGCCCCAAATAGGCCCATACACATATAAAGTGGACTTTCAAGTTATGGATATTAATCCTTCTTACAACTGCCTATTAGGAAAGGCATGGATACACTCTGTCGGAGCTGTCCCATCCTCTCTCCATTAGACACTCAAATTTATGATAGATGATAAAGTAGTCACCATCGAAGCTAAAAAAAATGATCGCCACTGCTTTCACTAAGGATATCTACATAGAGCCTAATGAAAATGCACCGAATTTATCATTCTAATCCTTCGATTTCATCAATGCAACATTTATGGGATAAGGATTGCCAATAGTTGAACCTCACCTATCAAAGAGTGCCCACTAGGGTTTAAAAATGATCGTTGGTAAAGGTTTCTGTGCCGAAAAAAAGCTTGGCAAAAATCTACAAGGGATGGCATGAGCCTTACGGGTCACCACTCAAGTTAACAAAAGGGGTTTAGGATTCAAAGCTAAGGCACAATTTAGAAGACAGTAAGAAAAGAGGATCCGTAACCAAGAGATAACACGATCATTGGGTTAAGAGAGGGAATCAAAGCCAATAATGTTCCTGTCTCTCCATAAGATATTCTATTCGAGAGGGTGAATTGATTTAAGCCAACCAGAAAAGCAAAATGCTAAAGATGTCTCGGTTATCTTAAACAAAGCCTTTTACTACCTTGACCTCCAAGATACCGAGCCATAGAATTTATGTTCTTCCACCAAGGCCTATTTTTGATGATGAGGTCATGATGGAACCCCCTGCACTTTTCCTGTCCCTTTCATGTAATGTCAAGAAATGAAAACCTACATGCCTTCCCCCAAAGGCAAGTAGGTTGCCCATGTAAGGGGTATTTTTATCAAACGTTATTGACGAAATGACTTTTGCATATATCATTCCATATTGTATGCCTACATCACTTTTCAATCTCTTTGTCTCAATTACTCTTTTGCCTCTATTCTTATCTGAATCCTCGGGTTATGTGTTTGCCATTTGCAATGTTTATTTCTCTACCTTTTCAGGTGTCCTGATGATAGTGACATGGATGTGTCTGATGGGTTTTTAAAGATCAATTTCGAATAGTCAATTTTCGCTAGTGAAGTTGATCTTGAAGAAGATTTCAAAGAAAGCTCCATACCACCAGACCTCTTAGATTAGTTGAGCAAGAAGAGAAGCAAATCAAGCCCTATAAAGACCTAACGAAAGTAATAAATCTGGGTACTCAGGAGGATCGAAAGAAGGTTAAAATTGAAACCTCAATAAAGTTAATGACTAGGACCAAGCTAATAGAATTACGCTAGGAATATCAGGATGTATTCGTTTGGTTATATCAAGACATGCCAAGACTGGACATTGATATAGTGGTCTACAAGCTTCCCATCAAGCCTAGATGTAAACCAATCCAGCAAAAGTTAAGGAGGATGAAGCTAGAAATGCTCCTTAAAATTAAAGAGGAAGTCAAGAAGCAGTTTGATGCAGGGTTTATCGAAATAGCCAAGTATCCAGAATGGGTTGCTAATATAGTCCCAGTCCCAAAAAAAGATGGCAAAGTATAAATGTGCATTGATTATCGAGATCTGAATCGAGCTAGTCCCATGGATAACTTCCCATTACCCTACATTGACACTCTGGTAGACAACACGACCAAGAATTCTCTTTTCTCTTTCATGGATGGATTCTCAGGCTACAACCAGATCAAGATGGCACTCAAAGACATGGAGAAAATAACTTTAGTAACCATGTGGGGGACATTTTGCTATAATGTCATGCCCTTTGGACTCAAAAACATTAGGGTAACCTATTAATACGCCATGGTAGCCCTATTCTATGACATAATGCATAAAGAAATTGAGGTCTAAATTGATGACATGATTGCCAAGTCAACAAAAGAGGGTGAGCATGTCACAGACCTTCAGAAGCTTTTTAAACGGCTATGAAAATTTCAACTTAAATTGAATCCTACCAAGTATACCTTCAAAGTCACTTCAGGTAAGCTTCTAGGCTTTATAGCCAACAAAAAAGAGATTGAAGTTAAGCCAAACAAAGTCAAAGCAATTCAAGATATGCCACCACCTCAAACCCAAAAAGAAGTGAGAAGCTTTTTGAGAAGACTAAACTATATTACTAGATTCATATCCCAGCTCACTAACAAATGTGACCCCATCTTTTGGTTCTTTTGCAAACAAAATCTGGGAGAGTGGAATTAGTCATGTCAAGAAGCCTTTGATAAAGTCAAACATTATCTGTTAAGCCTGCTACTTTTGGTACCGTCGGTGCCTATCGACCTTTAATCTTTTACTTGGCAGTTTTTGAAAAGTCTATGGGTTGTGTATTAGGGTAGCATAATGAGTCAAGAAAAAAGAAACAAGCAATCCACTACTTAAGCAAAAAGTTTATGGAATGCTAGCGCAACTAATCCTTAATCGAAAACTTGTGCTGTGCTTTGGTGTGGACAACCAAGAAACTCAGGAAGTACATGCTATATCACACCACATGGTTGATTGTAAGGCTTGATCCTATCAAGTATCTATGTAAAGCCCTTGCATTGTCAGGAAGATTGGCTAGATGGCAAGTCCTGCTTTCTGAATTCAACATTGCCTATGTCAGCCAAAGGGCCATCAAGGGCAGTGCGATAGCTGACTTTTTGGCAAGTCAAACGGTAGATGACTATGAACCCTTAAAGTTTGACTTCCTAGATGAAGATTTAACGTGCATTTCTGAAGATGAAGACACCTCTAACTAAGATCAATCCTGGAAGATGTATTTTGATGGAGCATCTAACGCTCTAAGACTTAGAATTAGGGCAATATTGATGTCACTCGACGAGAGTCATTACCCATTCATAGCAAGGCTAAATTTCGATTGCATAGATAATATCACAAAATATAAAGCTTGTGTCATGGGGCTTCAAGCAGCCATTGAGAGGAATGTTAAGACATTACAGGTGTTCGATGATTCAGCACTACTCATCTACCAATTGAAAGAGGAATGGCAAACTCGTAATGCCAAGCTATTGCAATATGGGAAGCTGATAGTAGAGCTCAAGAAAGAATTTGATGATATCAGTTTTTGACACTTACCTCAAGAAGAGAACCAAATAGCCGATGCTTTAGCTACCTTGTCATCCATGTTTAAAGTCAACTAAGAGTCAGACATTGCTTCCATCTAGATAAGCATCTACACAACTCGAGTTCATTATTATAGCATCAAAAAAAAGAAGGATGGCCTACCATGGTACTATGACAACCTTCGTTACATCGAGGATCAGTAATACCCCAAACATACAACCAAAACTGATAAAAAGGACTATCAGAAGGCTGACTACGGGATTTGTTCTCGATGGAAAAATCTTATATAAAAAGAGTCACGATCAAGTATTGCTCAGATGCGTTGACACCCCAAAGCCAAAAAGATTTTAGAAAAAGTTTATGAAGGGATTTATGGCTCACATGCTAATAGGCATCGGATGGTTAAGCAAATCATGAAAGCGGGTTATTACTAGTTTACCCTTGAGAGAGACTATATCAATAATGCCTGAAAATGCCATAAGTGTCAAATCTATATGGATAAGATCAATGCCCCTCTAGTGTTACTTCATGTCATGATGGCCTCATGGCCCTTCTCTATGTGGGGGATAGAATGATCAGGTCGATCACCCTTAAAGCTTCTAATGGGCATCGTTTTATCTTGGTAGTAATTAACTATTTCCCCAAATGGGTAGAGGCTGCCTCATATGCTAAGGTCACTAGATCGACTGTCTGCAAGTTTGTCAAGCGAGACATCATTTACAGATATGGCCTCCCAAACCAAATCATCACAGACAATGCAAGTAACCTAAATAATAAAATGATGTAAGTGGTCTATTTACAGTTCAAGATCTAGCGCCTTTATCGCCCAAAAATGAATGGGCCAGTGAAGGTGGCCAACAAAAACATCAAAAGTATAG
>JBBYHL010004694.1:0-12436 GCA_038381835.1 Adansonia madagascariensis
TTACCACCGATCTAATATATATTTTTAAAAGATCGGTGATGTAATATATATTTTTAAAAAATAATTATTTTATATATAGATTGTAAAATAAAAAAATTTTATAAGCATTGTTTGGAAGTGACGTATATTTTATTCATTTATTTTTATTTTTTAAAATATATATTATGGGATATGTGTCATCCTACTAACTCTCATGAAATTTTTTCTTTTCACTGTCGATGCATGAAATAATTTTTTATTTTTAAGATATATTTAAAGATTAAAAAACTAAAATATGATAATTTTTTTAACTTCACTTACAAAATTAAAAACCTCTTCTATCAACTTAAAAAAACAATTTCATATATGTATGCATGTATGTATGTGGGTATATATATATATATATATTTTTCAATAGTTCCAAGCAATAAGAATAAGGAAAAAAAAAAGAAGATAAAGTTGTCATATTCCATAAAAAAGGAAAATGGACATACTTTCATATATGTAGTTCCCAATTTGATACTAAAGGAAAAAAAGTCATTAGCTAATCCAATTAGATTATTACTTTAACATACCTTTTAAATACTCAAATTTGGAGAATGCATGGTTTTCTAGAACGTGGGAGTCATCTCAAAAAATGATGTGTGACACCCATCCAATAAATTTCTTGCATAACATACTATCAAATTACATAAAATCTTATGCTTAAGGCAAACAATAAAATGTAAAACAATTTTTTTTTATTTGTCATGTGTGTGAGAAACTAAGAATGAAGATGAACAATTCAAATTGGATTTAGGAAAATAAAACATGTATTAATTGGCAATTAATCTCTATAGTCAAGATTATCATTTTTTTGTTTTGCCGTTGTGGTTTATCTCTTCTCCAAATACTTTGTGCAATTTTTCTTTAACAAAGTAGGTCATAGCTCGATAATAAGAAAAATGTTATAACTACTGTAATTCAAACTCTAAACTTATTGAACATTACCATCTGAGCTAAGTTTTAATTTCTGCATGATTTGTTTATTGCTTTGAATCATATCATCCCCATTTTAAAAAATGAAAAGGGTACGAGGGTGGTGGAGCACTTGCCAATTTTGTGAACCAAATTTAATAAATGAGAAATATGAGTTATATGTATATGTAAAAAATTATTTATTATTTTTTAAAATTTATTTTTATCTTAAGTAATAAATAATATAATTGTAAAATACTAAAAATTTTATTTTGTTTATTCTCATTTTCCCATTTTAACAACAATGAATGGGAAGAAAATTTATTTTTTCTTTTCACTTTTTCTTTTTTTTTTTTCTATCAAATACAGAAATAGAAAGAAAAAAAACATATTTTCTATCTTTTTAGTTACATTTTTCCTCCTTTAATTTTTTTTTTCAATTTTCTCTTCACCTAACCAAACAAAATACTCAACGCAAAATTGATTTAATTTGCTATACATATGCATGCCTTTTTGGTAATCTTACTCCATACTATTCTTAAAGCTCTATTTTTCTATTGTTACTTTTTTCCCCTACATTTTACAATTCAATTTTTTTTAATAATTTTTTATTCTAGAGATATAGACTTATAATCACTAAAATTAAAAAGTTCAATATTTTATTAACAAACACATATTTTTGATAATTTTTTTTATATTTATATGTTTTTACATATAAAAACAAATAATGAAAAGTAATTTAAAATTAGATTGGGTTTATTTTAATTTTACAAGATACACACAAAAAAAAGAAAGAAAGAAAGAAGGAAAGATTGTGCAATCCTATAACATATCCTTGAATTTTGGAAACATAACCTAAAGGAACAAATACTTTAGAGTATGGAGAAACCGTGTATATATATATATATATCTCTAAATTTTGACATGCGATTTTCATGCAAGTGCTTAATAAGCATACAAAAAAATGCATGAACTTTTAGACTTTAAGAAGAAAAACAAAAAAGGGTTCTATCAGCTTCGGTTAGCGCATTACATCAGTTGCCATTCACTTTATTTGGACTGAAAACAAAAAAATTATCAGTAACCCTAATCATCACAGCTTAAGTTGTCCATCTCATGTTTTAATAAAAAGATTGCACTATTCAATAAAGAATTAAGTCCAATGACCGTATATCTATCTATCTATTTATATATATATATATGTATATATATATATCTTACCCTAGACTAAGGATACAAATTATTTTTTGTGTTATGTCGTTTTTTATAATTGATTACTTTAAGAAAATTTTGGTCTTACTTGTATTATGATTCCATCAAATACATAGTACTTTCACACAAATGGCACTAAACAAATGTTGATGTAGTATTTAACATCTAATTTTATTGTGACGTATGATATTTTTTTAAAAAATAATAACATGATATTTTTATCATAGGTTCCGATCTTATTAGATGTTAATGTCACACCAATACCTATTTAATAACATTAATACAAAATATTTATGTGTTTGATAAAATCATAATATTCATTTAAATCAAATTCAAAAAATAATATAATATAAAGGCCGTTTATATAATAGCTTAGAATTATTCACCCTATTGCTAACTAATTTATATTTGCTAATGTTTTTACTCAAAATTCAAAACAAGTTGAAAGCAAGGTCTATATACTTAAAAATTTATTACGTATTTTATATTTATTTTTTTATTAGTTTTGTTAGAAGATTTTTGTTTACTATGCTTGAAATATATGTCACTCTGTTAGCATTTTTGTGAAATCTAATTAAGAGTCAAAATTTGTTGACTTTGGAATGAGTTGAACTTCACGTAATTGGGTTGCATAGCATGTTTGAAGGGATGAGAGTAGAATAAATTTATATAGTATTTTTTATAATTTATATATTTAAAAAATTATATTTTATGATGATATATAAATGTATTATAAAAATAAAAAAAATAATAATATATGTATTTATTAAAAAATTTATATTTAAAAAATATAAATAACGTATGTTTTTACAAAAATTCATTTTAATAATTTATTCAAAAAGTCAGAACCAACAATGTTCTTGTGGCATCTACAGTAATTTCGGCTAAACTCCTGCCTGTCAGATGGAAAGGAAAAAAAAAAAATTAAAGACCTGAAAGTGAAACACTCCCGAAGCTGAAAAAAGGAAAAGCACTTCAAAGTTTCAACTCAAAACAGTGACATTATAGGAAAAAATAAAATAAAAGGAAAGAAATCCCAAGATCTCTCTCAACAATTCTTTGTTTCTATCTATTTTCGTGGGGATTTTTCTACTTTTGTTTTTTTTGTTGGAAGTGTAAAGAAAATGAAGCAAATTTTGGCTATCTTCAAGCTTGAACCTTGTGGCATCATCTAGGAGAAAATACAAAAAAAAAAAAAAAAAAAAGAAAGAAGGAAAGAAGCTTTCTTCATTTGTGGCTTTGTTGATAGTAGTAATTGTTAAAGATTAGAAAAAAAAAAAAAAAAAGCTTGATGGGGAGGGTTTGCGGGAGGATAATAGCAGGGAATTTGGATCCAGAAAGAAAAAGAAGTGGTGGGTTGAGGACGAAGCAGGCTGGTAGAGGCTCTTGCAGAGGAAGTTAGCTTTATCTGCTTTTTTTTTTTTTTCCTTTTTTCTTTTCCCAATGTGGGATATTATAAAGATTGCATTTTCAGTCGTTTTTGTTGGTTGCTTTGCCTGCAATATCAATATATTTTGAGAAGAAGGAGAAAAAGGGAAGAGCCATGGGTGGCTTGTTGAAAGAAGCTTTGAAGTCACTTTGTTGGGTGAGTCAGTGGTCTTATGCTTTTTTTGGAAAATCGGCTGCCGGGATACCAAGTAAGTTTTTTCTTCTTTCTTATCTTTGTTTCTACTTTTTTTTTCCCTTGGGGTTGTTTGGTTATGGAGAAATGTGAAGGAAAAAGAAGAGAAAAGTTGGTGTTTTTCTATAGTGCTGTGGACGTTTTCTTGCTTTGGTCTGGTTACGCAAGTGAACTGAAGTTTCACTTAATCTGACTTATGCATGTATCTTCAGCTGATTTTGCTAACAAATTAGAAACAAAACATATTTTGAGTTTTTCGTTTTTTTTCCATTCTTTTTTCTGGGGTTGGATTCTATTTTTAGAATTTATAGCTCTTTAAACTGACTATAGTATTTTTCTCTCATGATGTTTTAAAGAATTGTAACTTTTTTAATGATTTTCTTGGCAACCAAACAGAGGAAGAGATCCAACATAGATGAAAGTCTTTTCTTGGGTATTATTGCTTTTGGTCTTGAGGTGCAAAACTTGTTTTTAGACATGTTAAAGTTTGATTGGTTGCTGTTATCTTGTAATTCTTTTTCTCGGTTCGTTATCTGATGCTGCTTTTATTTTATGTTTTTGGAACTTCATGTTTTGGTTATATCTGTTTTGTCTTAAAGAATCTCAATGAAAAGTAGACTTATATTTAAGTTTGACAAGAAACCCTCTTTGTATTGGACCGATCTACTGCTGAAAAATCCTTTGATTCAGAATTTTACTGTACTTTGTTTGATTCTGCTGTCATATTTTCACCTGTTTCAAACGTAGCAAAATTTTCTATTTCTATCAGTGCTCGAGTAGAATCTGCATTAGTTGCTTTTTGTCATGGTCTGTTCGGCTGCTGGAGAAAATGTAGAGAGAATAACCAATGTTAGAAACTTGGACAATTCACTTTTCTTTTAAAACTTATTGGCCCAAATGAATGAGATTTCTCAGATTTAAATGCTCTATCCGTCATTTATTTTCATTTGTCATCTCCTTTGATTATCGATGACCAAAAGCACACAGTTGGGGGGGGGGTTCATGGCTAAACTTTTGGCATCATTTGCCTAAGGAGTGTCCGCGTTAAAAAAAGAAATAGTTTTTTCTTTGCCTTTCTGGGTCTTAACTGTGTATTTTACGCTTTGCAGGTTACTAATTTTGGAGGAATGTTACTATGATTCTGTTTTGTCTCCTATTGCTCCATGCGTTAACGGACTTCAGAACCCTGAATTGATATTTGGAGAGCGGGAGGGATGCTGCAGTTCGGAAACTTCCTCTCAGCTTGGTAGTCAACCATGGGACAAAATAGATTTGCTGATTAACAAAATGATGAATAATCGCGTTGTTATAGTAGGTCAAGGGTATGCCTTTCTCCATTTTCTAATTTCCCATTTGCGGACTAATATCATATCTTAAAGTTCTTTTCCTTGTTTTACTCAAATATGTGAGACACTTCTTACTGTTGTTTTTTTCAGGTTAGTTGGCCGAGCTGCATTTACTGGAAATCATCAGTGGATTCTTGCAAACAATTACATCACAGATGCCCAACCCCCGGAGGTAAAAATGGCTACAACGGAGAGTTCTATCTTGATTAAGAAGAAATGCGGCTTGCATTGCATGCGATGACTGCATGATTCTACATGTACTAAGTTAAAGAAAATCCAAGTTATCATATACGCCAAATGTTAAAACCTGGCAAACTTTTCTTGTTCCATGCATGTACTCAGACTAGCAATAATGAGCTTTAGATGGGAACTGAAAGCAAATACATAAAATGCTCTCTCATGAATGTTCTTTTTCGGAAAAAGATAGAGGTGGTGGTTTTTGTTATGGTAACAGAATTTAGCATAACTTACAGTTTTGTGGATGCTTCTAGGTTCTAAATGAGGTGCATCTCCTATTTTCCTCCAGCATGCAGGTTCGATAATTTCTACTCTTGCTCATTATTTGGTTATCATCTATGTTCTTCATTATTGGACTCTTATCCTTTGCAGACTGTTGCTGTTATTCCTGTTTTTCCTCATGGTGTTCTTCCGCTTGGATCTTCCACACCTGTAAGTAATCTTTGTTTATTTATTTTGAGATGTCAGAGGAACTTACCATATGTGTCTGTTCATCTTCATAGATATAGATGACTCTACATTTAGGGCCGTACAGTACAGCATAGTGTCCAATCTGAAACCAAATAAGGCAATATCATTGCTTTGCAGTTCCCTTTATATATGGTTGAAAAGGGATTTAAATATTATTTTGCAAGGGGATGCTGCTACTTATACAGCAGCTATTTTCTGAATTTGCTTCTTCCTGTGCATGTTTGATTTTAGTAAGCCAGAGGTACGTTACTCGCTTTTGAGCTTGAAGTATTTACCTGTTCTTCCTCCAGATTATGGAGAACATGGGATTTGTGAATGGTGTAAAGAGTTTAATTCTGTGTTTGGGATGCATCCCTGGAGCTCTTCTCTCTGACAGCTACGGAACAAATAAATGTACGGAGAATATTGGGATTCCCATTTCGTTTAGAAAGCCCGTGTCAATGGATTCAGCTGGAATTTATGGGTCTACTAATTCCGTGATTTCAGTTGCTGCAGGCTGCAACCAACAAAGCAATTCATCTCAGCCTTCAGGGGTTATCGGTCAATCATCTTCCCTGACTAAACAGATTCAAGAAAACTCGCAGGGTACTGCTTCAACATCTCAATTGCCTGGCCTGACCAAAAGTTTGGCTAAATATCATGATGATTACTGTGAACCAGAAATCAGTCCGGATATGAAGCCAAACCTAAATTTTGAAAGTCATACGGACAGCGGAGTTCTTGGTGCTGAAGTACTGTCAAACCCAACTTTGTGGGCGAACCCTCAAGTTTCTTTTTGCAACTCACAGTCCGGATTCAATTGTCAGCCCATAATTGGTCAATCGACTGCCAGTCATAGCAGCATAAAATCAATGGAGCAACAGATTTTGTCAGATCTGGACTACAAAATCATGTTATCAAAAATGCTTGTGCATCACATAGTCAAAAGAAACCAAAATCAGTCCCATACATTGTTCCAAGCTTGCAGGAACTAGAAGACGTTACTTCCTCTCGCATGCGACTGGCATGGAGTGCGTTTAAGAAAGTTGGTTCATCTAGACTGGACGTTCCTTTATCCATCCTTACCAATCAATTAACTAGTACCTGTATGCTTTCGGGAGTTTCTAACCAAGGGCATGATTCTGAGGATTCTAGGTGCAGTCCAGCTGATTTGGTTCCAAAGAAAGAAAGTATGGATAATGATTTGTTTCAAGCACTTAATATTCCATTGCTCCATGCTGATGATGTCTTGCCTTCTATTGAGCAACTCCCAAGTGCCATTCATGATTGCCTGAAGCATGAAAGTAAAGGTTTGAGTACTAGATCCTTGAATGTTAAGTATGAAGATGAACGTATCCGGCCTCCCTCAGGGGATGACTTGTTTGATGTGTTGGGGGTAGATTTAAAGAATAAACTACTCAATGGGAAATGGAATAATGTGCTTGCTGAGGGACCAGATTCGAAGGTGCAAAATCTAATGAAGGATACTTCAGTATTTAGGGATATGCAGAATGTCTTTTCTGATACTTTTTCAGCTACCGAAGGGATAACAGACCAGGGTATTCGTTCTCGGGTGGTTGCTGATCATCTTTTGGATGCTGTTGTTTCTAGTGCACAATCAGCTGCGAAGCATACAGATGACGATGCTTCCTGCAGGACAACATTGAGAAATTTCAGTAACTCCTCTGTTCCTACTAGTTCTCCAACCTTTGGCCAGGTTAATATTTCCGATCAAGTGCAAGCGGAGTTGCTTGGTGGCCTTCCTAAGCCTTTGTTGAAAGCCAGATCACTTCCATCCGGTTCTTATCAATCTGGCTGTAACAAGCATGGTGCTGGGACTTGTTCTCAAACTACTTGTATTTATGGGTCTCAAATCGGTTCATGGGTTGAGCAGGGTCATAATTCAAGGCGTGACAACAGCGTCTCAACCACATATTCGAAGAGGAATGATGAAGTGACCAAACCGAGTTGCAAAAGACTAAAACCTGGAGAGAAACCTAGACCACGGCCAAAGGATCGCCAGATGATCCAAGATTGTGTGAAAGAGTCGAGGGAAATCGTGCCAACTGGAGCAAAAGTAATGCAAATTTTAACCTCTTGATATACCCACATCATTCTTTGCTATGCTTTTCTGTAATTAAATATTGTCTTTAATGTCCATCCTTAATGTCGATTTAACAGTGTAGCATTGATTCTCTGCTAGAAAAAACCATCAAGCATATGCTTTTCCTGCAAAGTGTAACAAAGCATGCAGACAAACTAAAACAAACAGGAGAGTCTAAGGTATGGATATTGTTTATGTTTGTAAACTAGTTCCTCTATTATCCAGCATTCTAAGGGGTTGATAGATCAAACCTTGTACCGATTGCTTGTGCCGACGAAATATTTGCCTTGTGCTGTGCTTGGCAGTTGCTATCTCATGTGTAAACAGGGAGCAAAACGTGTTTGAGCATATTAAAAAGCACTTAATGAGATATTTTTAGTTGATGCCACTTTTGATGTTTTGTCCTTTTCAAAGAAAAAATGGAACAAGAATCTCTTTAATGCTTAAGATTTTATTCTTGTTTGAGTTTGCAGATAAAGGAAAACTTAGAGGGACAGGCAACATGGGCATTTGAGGTCGGGTCCCAATCTATGATCTGCCTTATTGTAGTTGAGGATCTGAATCCGCCTCGTCAGATGCTTGTTGAGGTAGGGACTCTTATACTTGTATCTTATGTTGACTTATTACAGATGATATTACCTTGCTTGTTCTGTTTGCGTGACTGCATCTATGTACCGTGAAAGATGCTTTGTGAAGAATGGAGTTTCTTTCTGGAAATAGCTGACATGATCCGCGGATTGGGATTGACCATCTTGAAGGGAGTCATAGAAATTAGGAATGACAAGATATGGGCACATTTTGCGGTGGAGGTAAGATTAAGATCCTTGACCATGATAGATTTTTGTTCTGGTCGATCTTACCTATAAAATTTTCACATATTGTTCTGTCATGGAAAAAGCAATATGATATCCATGCACCTCAATTTTTTTTTTGTTAGGCTATGTTGCTCGACCTTTCATTTTTCTTGAAATACCTATGTCTGATGCATATTCGGACAAGAGTATAGGGATATGACTCTCCAAATATATGAAAAAACATTAAAAAAAAAGATAAAATAAATTGAACACACCATGTTGGGCGTATACCTTTATCTGACACGCCTAAGTCCAAGTTTGAGAAGTTATCAAGTATTAAACTTTAGGCCTTAGTTGGAAATCTTGATTCGACTATAGTGTATAGGTTCATTGTTTTGTCGTTGATTAGGAAGGAAAACAATGCATTGAGATGTTTTTCTGTAGGGTGGGGCACAAACTTTGTTAAAATAACTAGATTATGATTAAAAGCTAGTTAAGTTAGTTTGTATGTAACTAGCAGTTGGATTACAAAGAAGTTTGATGTGTATTCTTCATTATGATTCATTTCTTCTTCTCAACACGAAATTGCAGTAAGCTATTTCTTTAAATTTGCGTGTTTGGCTTGTTTATGCTAGTTATTGGACACGAGTTTCTTGTATAGGCAAACAGGGATGTTACAAGGGTGGAGATATTTATGTCACTTGTTCGTCTTTTGGAGCAAACCGTGGAGGGTGGCACATCATCTGCGAATGCTTTTGATAGCAACAACATGATGGTTCAGCAATCTTTTCCCCAAGCTGCCTCTTTACCTGCAACCTGCATCGGCCGGTAGCTGACAATGAACCAACTGGCTGCCCGGTTTTTCTGGTTTAGATATGTTAAGAGCGAGACCTAGCTTTGCTTAGCAGACTTGGGTGGTTTCTGATCTGACCGTGACTAACGTTTTTCATCTCCCACGCGACTGACCTTGTTTAAAAGAAGGGGAGATTCATTTGGTTTGTGAAAGCTTTGTAAACAACTTTCAAATGGTTCTTTTTAGAAATTTGGATTTTGTAGAATTATGTTTGATGGATAATCCTACCATTGTATGGTAGTGCCTTTAAATTTTTTAAATTTATATATATATATATTTGAAAGTTTATATTATCGTATTCAAATGATATAGATATCGGATACTAATAATTTGAGTAAAATAAAAAATTCAGGTGGCAAATTATTATCCGTATTGTGGAATCTGTATCCGATTGAGGAAACCAAGAAAAGGAGAATTTTTAGTCTCTTTCTAGATGATCAAATGATCGAGTGGCCAAGCATTATCATAATTACCGGGAGTTGGTGAATTTGCACGCGTCGTCTCCATAAAGTGAAGAAATCATTGAAAGAAAGTCGAGAACAAGGAAAACCGTTAGGTGTACTTTTTTTGGGGGAAGAAAAAAAAGGTAAAATATTATAGTAAATGTTTAACCAAAGGCAAACTTATATATATATATATATATATATATATATATATATATATTTTCAAGTTAAAATGATTTCTAAGTAAATTAAATGTGATGCTCACATCAAAACAAATTTCATTGCGAGTTTTCAACAATTTTTAGTTGGGGGGAGGCCTTTGCTTACATTGAATCTATTTTTTATGTCAGATCCAGCTGAAATTTAATCAAAGATTTTTATCTAATTGATTCGTATCGATCCTTATAAAAGAAAGATATCGGACATAATTAAAATTCGAATCTTAATATCTTTAATTCTTTTTTTATCTTCAAATCATGCCTTTTTTATTAAAAAAATTGTTGTCTTTTGCGAGTGATTTCTTTTGTCTCACTTCCCAAGTGACTTGAATGACCATAATAACTTTTTTTTTTTGAGAAATATTATTTTTGAAGGGAAAAAATAATTAAAAAAAAATCCAAGAATAAGTGAGTCATTCTTGAAGTATAGCCATGTGAGTCACTCCACCTAGTTGCAAATTGCAGTCTTTTGCAATGACTTCTGAGTTTAATTTGGACCAACCACGTTTCTAAAATATAAAATCAAATCTTTAACAATAACATGGCTCCCTTTGGGTTTTGGGCTGTGCTCACTTTCTCTTTCCGAAGGGATTGATTTCCTTTGATTGTGAATTTTTCTTTTTTCTTTTAAGAATTATATTACCATTTTTAAAGAATCTTGTCAAAGATCTTATTTTATTTGCAAGTTTCGCAATCCTAACTAATAGTAATTTTTTAGTAGATGTAATATTAGGTTACACGATCTGAGGAAATTCTCTTTCGTTAATTCCAAAAATATCACCCCATTAAATTAAAATATCGAACTCAAACTTATAATATAAATATATATAATACTAAGAGAATAACTAAGTTTGATGTTACTCTCAATTGATTAAAATCAAGTGAGTTAACTCATTAAGCTCAAATTAATTTGTATTTTTTTATAAAAATAAAAATTATCCACTAGTTATAATTTTTTAAAAAATAAATTTTATTTACAATTTTTTTAACTACCCACATTACAGGATGTGCCATAATCTAGTATATATAAATTCTTAATCTGCCATTGATTCCCAACCTTTCTAACTAGCAAAGGACTTTTGTTAGTGATTTCAAAATGAACAGCGGCTTATTGATTTTTAAAATAAATTCTTAAAACATTTTGAGTTAAACTTAATCTTAAATGATTCGTATCATCGTACTTAAGAGATAATATCTAACAGATTTAAATTCAGATTATGATATTTAGAGCTTCTTTCCTATGTTCAAACTGCAACTCCCTTTATAATAATAATAATAATAATAATTTGGATGTTTCTTTTAAGGGAAAACCCTATAACCGATAATTTATTTAGGGTAATTTATTGATAATCAACTTCCTAAATTCAGGGTTGGCATATATGATTACTTTGCTGATAAGAAGGAAACTAATTATATGTATATATATGATTGGTTTCTTTCTTGGGTTTTTTCTCTTGTTTTTCGGCAAAGCTTTTTCCAAGGACAATGGTTTGGTATCCAAGAGATTACTTCCCCCACTTAGATCCTTTCCTTTCCCCCTTTTTTCTTCTACTGTTACATTACCAGCGAAAATGCCATTTTTTTAAAATTATTTTGATCTATTTGACATATTCCACTTTCATATGATTTCTGAGACATAGAAAAGATTAGACATAAACTGAAACTAATGCATTGTTTTAACCAAGTTTTTTTCTTTTAAGAAAAATAATCATTTCAATCTCTTTTTTTAACAATCTTTTCCTTTTTCCCCCCTCTTTTTAGTTCATAACAATAATCTTCCTTCATCCATGCTTGTAAGAGAGTTGCCAACAAGAAATCTACTTCAAGATGGTGCCTAGTACTTTGATTTGAAACATAGTAATATCTTGAAACTTACAAATTTGAATTTTGAAACGAGTGAATTGAAATTTCTCAAATGAATTTAATAAATGTGTTGTATTCATATTTAAAATTTTGACATATTCAATAATTTGCTTTTGTTTATATTTATACAAGTGATAAAAAATGAAATTTCATTGCTGAAATTAGGATAATTTACATTCTAAGTATTCATCTTAGCATCATTTTTTATTTAGGTCATAAATTTTTAACTTTAAAAAATTACATCATTGAATTTTTATTATTGATAAATTAAATCACTTATGCTAACTTGGTAAAGTTATTTTAATGAAAAAACTAACCCAGCATGCATACATGCAAATTTCAATAACTAATTAAAGAGT
>JBBYHL010004745.1:0-12431 GCA_038381835.1 Adansonia madagascariensis
GAGACAAACTTGGATGCTCATTATAGTCTCCATTCTTTTCGTTATGGGCGCTGCTATCATGTTCTCCACATTGGGATACACGATATTGATGCTTTGGATTTGCAAGAAAAGCTTTTTTTTCCACCAAAGCTTATCCATGAAATAGTACAAACTTGGATACTGGTAATAATCTCCATTCTTTTTGTTAGTGGCACTACAATCATGTTTGCCTTATTGGGATCCACGATATTGATGCTTTGGTTTTGCAAGAAAAGCTTTTCATTCCACCATTTACCTTATAATTAAAGTTCATCTGTGGAATGACTCAAACATAGGTAGTACCTGTAATCTTCATTCTTTTCATTATGGGCACTGCAATCATATTCTCCATATTGGGATACACAATATCGATGGTTTGGATTTGCAAGAAAAGCTTTTCTTTCCACCATTTTCCTTATAATTAATGTTCATCCTTGAATTAAGTCAAACTTGGGTACTCATTATAATCTCCATTTTTTTCGTTATGGGTACTGCAATGTTCTCCACATTGGGATACATGATATTGATGCGTTGGATTTGCAAGAAAAGCTTTCCTTACCACCATTTACCTTATAATTAATGTTCATTTGTGAAATTACATAAACTTAGTAACAATAATAATCTTTATTCTTTTTGTTATCGATGCTACAATCATGCTCTCCATATTGGGATACACAATAGTAATGCTTTAGATTTGCAAGAAAAGCTTCCCTTTCCACCATTCCTTTTGTTAGTGGCATGATAATCATGTTCAGCTCATTAAGATACACGATATTGACACTTCTGTTTGGCAAAAAAAGCTTTTCTTTTCACCATTTTCCTTATAATTAAAGTTCATTCATGAAATGACACAAGCTTAGATGGTAACTATAATCTCTTTTCTTTTCATCATGGCACTGCAATCATATTCTCCACATTAGGATACATGATATAGATGTTTTGGATTTGCAAGAAAAGCTTTTCTTTCCACCATTTTTTGTATAATTAATGTTCATCTACAAAATGAGACAAGCTTGGATACTTATTATAATCTCCATTCTTTTCGTTATGGGTATTGCAATCATGTTCTCCACATTGGGATACACGATATTGATGCTTTAGATTTGCAAGAAAAGCTTTTCTTTCCACCATTTTCTTTATAATTAATGTTCATCTGTGAAATGACACAAACTTAGATAGCAACTATAATCTTTATTCTTTTTGTTATCGGCACTACAATCATGCTTTCCATAATGGGATACACGATATTGATGCTTTGGATTTGCAAGAAAAGCCTTTCTTTTCACCATTTTCCCTATAATTAATGTTCATCCATGAAACGAGTCAAACTTAGATACTCGTTATAATCTCTATTCATTTTGTTATGGGCACTACAGTCATGTCCTCCATATTGGGATACACGATATTGATGCTTTGGATTTGCAAGAAAAGCTTTTCTTTCCACCATTATGGGCACTGCAATCATATTGTCCACATTAGGATACACGATATTAATGCTTTGGATTTGCAGGAAAAGCTTTTGTTTCCACCATTTTCCTTATAATTAATGTTCATCCGTGAAATGACACAAACTTAGATAGCAACTATAATCTTCATTTTTATTGTTATAAGCACTACAATCATGCTTTCCATAATGGGATAGACGATATTAATGCTTTGGTTTTGCAAGAAAAGCCTTTCTTTCCACCATTTTCCTTATAATTAATGTTCATTTGTGAAATGAGTCAAACTTAGATACTCGTTATAATCTTCATTCATTTTGTTATGGGCACTACAATCATGTCCTCCATATTGGGATACACGATATTGATACTTTGGATTTGTAAGAAAAGCTTTTCTTTCCACCATTATGGGCACTGCAATCATATTGTCCACATTAGGATACACGATATTAATGCTTTGGATTTGCAAGGAAAGCTTTTCTTTCCACCATTTTCCTTATAATTAATGTTCATCCCTAAAATGAGTTAAACTTGGATACTCATAATAATCTCCATTCTCTTTGTTATGGGCACTACAACGATGTTCTTCGTGTTGGCATACACGATATTGATGCTTCCACCATTTCCCTCATTATCAGAGTTCATCCATGAAATGGTACAATCCTTGATACTCATAATAATCTCCATTCTTTTTGTTAGTGGCACTACAATCATGTTCTCCACATTGGGATACACGATATCAATGCTTGGGATTTGTAAGAAAAGCTTTTTTTTCCACCACTTTTTGTATAATTAATGTTCATCCGTGAAATGAGACAAACTTGGATGCTCATTATAGTCTCCATTCTTTTTCTTATGGGCACTGCTATCATGTTCTCCACGTTGGGATACACGATATTGATGCTTTAGATTTGCAGGAAAAGCTTTTCTTTCCACCATTTTCCTTAAAATTAATATTCATTCGTGAAATGAGTCAAACTTGGATACTCGTAATAATCTCCATTCTTTCTGTTATGGGCACTACAATTATGTTCTCCAAATTGGGATACACAATATTGATGCTTTGGATTTGCAAGAAAAGCTTTTCTTTCCACCATTTTTTGTGTAATTAATGTTCAACTGTGAAATGAGACAAACTGGAATACTTATTATAATCTCCATTCTTTTTGTTATAGGCACTGCTATCATGTTCTCCACATTAGGATACAGATATTGAAGCTTTGGATTTGTAAGATAAGCTTTTCTTTCCATCATTTTCCTTATACTCAATGTTCATCCATGAAATGAGTCAAACTTGGATACTTGTGAAAACCTCTATTCTTTTTGTTATGGGCACTACAAACTTGTTATCCCCATTAGGATGCACGATATTGATGCTTTTGCCATTTCCCTTATAATCAAAGTTCATCCAAAAAATGATACTAACTTTGATGCTTGTAATAACCTCCATTCTTTTTGTTAGTGGCACTACAATCATGTTCACTTTATTGGGGTACACAATATTAACGCTTTATCATGCAAGAAAAGCTTTTCTTTTCACCATTTTCCTTATAACTAAAGTTCATCCGTGAAATGAAACAAACTTAGATAGTAACTACAACTCCATTTTTTTCATTATAGGCACTACAATCATGTTCACCTCATTGGGATATATGATATTGATGCTTTGGTTTGGCAAGAAAAGCTTCTCTTTCCACCATTTTCCTTAAAATTAAAGTTTATCCATGAAATGAAACAAACTTAGATAGTAATGATAATCTCCATTTTTTTCATTATGGGCACTACAATCATGCTCTCAACATTGCAATACATGATATTGGTGCTTTGGATTTGTAAGAAAAGCTTTTCTTTCCACCATTTTCCTTATAATTAATGTTCATCCGTGAAATGAGATAAACTTGGATACTTATTATAATCTCCATTCTTTTTGTTATGGGCACTATAATCATGTTCTCCTCATTGGGATACACGATACTGATGCTTCCACTATTTCCCTTATAATCTAATTTCACCCATGAAATGATACAAACAATGATACTTGTAATAATCTCCATTGTTTTTGTTAATGGCGCTACAATCATGTTATCTCTTGGGATACACGCTATTGATGCTTTGGTTTGGCAACAAAAGCTTTTCTTTCCACCATTTTCCTTATAATTAAAGTTTATCCATGAAATGACACAAACTTAGATGGTAACTATAATCTCCATTCTTTTCGCTACGGGCACTACAGTCATGTTCTCTATATTTGGATAAACGATATTGATGTTTTGATTTGCCAGAAACGCTTTTCTTTCCATAATTTTCCTTATAATCGATGTTCATCCATAAAAAAAGTCAAACTTGGATACTCGTAATAATCTCCGTTCTTTTTGTTATGGGCACTACAATCATGTTCTGCATATTGGGATACATGATATTGACACATTGGATTTGCAAGAAAAACTTTTCTTTCCACCATTTTCCTTATAATTAATGTTCATACATGAAATGAGACAAACTTGGATACTCATTATAATCTCTATTCTTTTCATTATAGGCACCGTAATCATGTTTTGCCCATTGGGATACACGATATTGATGCTTCCACCATTTCCCTTATAATCAAAGTTCATCCATGAAATGATACAAACTTTGATACTTGTAATAATCTCCATTCTTTTTGTTAGTGGTGCTACAATCATGTTCACCTCATTGGGATACACGATATTTGCACTTTGATCAAGCAAGAAAAGCTTCTCTTTTCACCATTTTTCCTATAATTAAAGTTTATCTGTGAAATGAAACAAACTTGGATAGTAACTATGTCCCTATTCTTTTCGTTATAGGCTCTACAATCATGTCCTCCAGATCGGGATACACGATATTGATGCTTTGGATTTGCAAGAAAAGCTTTTCTTTCCACCATTTTCCTTATAATTAATGTTCATCCGTGAAATGGGATAAACTTGGATACTCATTATAACCTCTATTCTTTTTGTTATAGGCTCTATAATAATGTTCTTCCCATTGGGATACACGATATTGATGCTTCTACCGTTTCCCTTATAATTAAAGTTTAGCCACGAAATGATACAAACGTTAATACTTGTAAGAATCTCCACTGTTTTTGTTAGTGGCACACAATCATGTTCACCTCATTGGAATTCATGCTATTAATGCTTTAGTTTGGGAAGAAAAGCTTTTCTTTCTACCATTTTCCTTATAATTAAAGTTCATATGCGAAATGACACAAACATAGATAGTAACTATGATCTCCATTCCTTCTAACTAGGATACATGATTTTGATGCTTTGGATTTGCAAGAAAAGCTTTTCTTTCCACCATTTCCCTTATAATTAAAGGTCATCCAAGAAATGATACAAACTTGGATACTTGTAATAATCTCTGTTTGTTGTGTTACTGGCACTACAATCATATTCATCTCATTGGGATACACAATATTGATGCTTTGGTTTGGTAAGAAAAGCTTTTCTTTTCACTATTTTCCTTATAATTAAACTTCATCCATTAAAATGTCACAAACTTGGATAGTAACTATAATCTCTATTCTTTTCATTATAGGAACTACAATCACGTTCTCCACATTGGGATACAAGGTATTGATGCTTTGGATTTCCAAGAAAAGCTTTTCTTTCCATTATTTTCCCTATAATTAATGTTTATCCGTGAAATGAGTCAAACTGGATACTCATAATAATCACCATTCTTTTTGTTATGGGCACTACAATCATGTTATCCACATTATGATGCAAGATTTTGATGCTTTGGATTTGCAAGAAAAGCTTTTCTTTCCACCATATCCCTTATAGTTAATGTTCATCCGTGAAATGAGATAAACTTGGATACTTATTATAATCTCCATTCATTTTGTTATGGGTACTGCAATCAAGTTCTCCACATTGGGATACATGATTTTGATGCTTTGGATTCGCAAGAAAAGCTTTTCTTTCCACCATATCCCTTATAATTAATGTTCATCCGTGAAATGAGATAAACCTGGATACTTATTATAATCTCCATTCTTTTTGTTATGGGCACTACAATTATGTTCTTCACACTGGGATACATGATATTGATGCTCCCATTATTTTCCTTAAAATTAATGTTCATTCGTGAAATAAGCCAAACTTGGATACTCGTAATAATCTCCATTCTTTTTGTTATGGGCACTGCAATGATGTTTTCCACATTGGGATACACGATATTGATTCTTAGGATTTGCAAGGAAAGCTTTTCTTTCTGCCATTTTACTTACAGTTAATATTCATCCCTGAAATGTGCCAGACTTGTATACTTGTAATAATCTTTATTCTTTTTGTTATTGGCAATACAATCAACTTCTCCGCATTGGGATGAAAGATGTTGATGCTTTGGATTTGCAAGAAAAGCTTTTCTTTCCACCATTTTCTTTATAATTAATTTTCATCTGTGAAACAAGTCAAACTTGGATACTTGTGAAAATTTCCATTCTTATCATTATAGGCTCTACAGTCATGTTCTCCACAACGGGATACACGATATTCATGCTTTGGATTTGCAAGAAAAGCTTCTATTTCCACCATTTTCCTTATAATTAATGTTCATCTGTGACATAAGTCAAACTTGGATACTCGTAATAATCTCTATTCTTTTTGTTATGGGCACTACAATCATGTTCTCCACATTGGGATACACGATATTGATGATTTGGATTTGCAAGAAAAGCTTTTATTTCAACCATTTTCCTTATAATTAATGTTCATACGTGAAATGAGACAAACTTAGATACTCGTAACAACCTCCATTTTTTATAAGCACTACAACCATGTTCTCCACATTGGGATACATGATATTGATGCTTTGATTTGCAAGAAAAGCTTTTCTTTCCACCATTTTCCTAATAATTAATGTTCATCTGTGAAATGAGTCAAACTTTGATATTCATTATAATTTCCATTCTTTTTGTTATGGGCACTACAATCATGTTCTCCACATTAGGATACACAATATTGATGCTTTGGATTTGCAAGAAAAGCTTTTCCTTCCACCATTTTCCTTATAAATAAAGTTCATCTGTGAAATGCAACAAACTTGGATACTCATAAAAATCTACATTCTTTTGGTGATTAGACACTACAATCATGTTCTCCACTATATTGAAGCTTTAGATTTGCAAGTAATACTTTTGCATCCACCATTTTCTTTGCAATTAATGTTCATCTGTGAAATGAGTCAAACTTAGATACTCGTAATAAGCTCCATTCTTTTTACGATGGGCACTACAATAATGTTCTCCACATTTGGATACACGATATTGATGATTCAGATTTGCAAGAAAAGTTTTCCTTTCCACCTTTCTCAAATAATTAATCTTCATTCATGAAATGAGTCAAATTGGGATACTCGTGAAAATTTCCATTCTTACCGTTATAGGCACTATAATAATGTTCTCCACTTTGGGATACACGATATTGATGATTTGGATTTGCAAGAAATGTTTTTCTTTGCACCATTTTCCTTATAATTAATGTTCATCGGTGAAATGAGTCAAACTTGGAAGCTCATGAAAATTTCCATTCTTATCATTATAGGCACTACAATTATGCTCTCCATATTGGGATACATGATATTGATGCTTTGGATTTGCAAGAAAAGCTTTTTTTCTGCCATTTTCCTTATAATTAATGTTCATCTGTGAAATAAGTCAAACTTGAATACTATAATAATCTCCATTCTTTTTGTTATGGGCACTACAATCATGTTCTCCATATTGGGATACACAATATTGATCCTTTGGATTTGCAAGAAAAGCTTTTCTTTTCACCATTTTCTTTAAAAACAAAGTTTATCCGTGAAATGAGACAAAATTGATACTCATAAAAATCTACATTCTTTTGGTGATTGGGCACTGCAATCATGTTCTCCATGACATTGAAGCTTTGGATTTGCAAGTAATACTTTTGCTTCCACCATTTTGCTTACAATTAATGCTCATCCGTGAAATGAGTCAAACTTGGATACTTGTAATAAGCTCTATTCTTTTTGCGATGGGCACTACAATAATGTTCTCCATATTGGGATACACGATATTGATGATTCAAAATTGCAAGAAAAGTTTTCATTTCCACCATTTTTTGAATAATTAATCTTCATCCATGAAATGAGTCAAACTTGGATACTCGTGAAAATTTCCATTCTTATCATTATAGGCACTACAATAATGTTCTCCACATTAGGATGCATGATATTGATGATTTGGATTTGCAAGAAATGCTTTTCTTTGCACCATTTTCCTTATAATTAATGTTCATTCGTGAAATGAGTCAAACTTGGATACTCGTGAAAATTTCCATTCTTATCGTTATAGGCACTACAATAATGTTCTTTACATTGGGATACACCATATTGATGATTTGGATTTGCAAGAAAAGCTTTTCTATCCACCATTTTCCCTATAATTAATGTTCATCCGTGAGATGAGTCAAACTTAGATACTCATAATAACCTCCATTCTTATCGTTATAGGCACTACAATCATGTTATCCACATTGGGATGCATAATATTGATGCTTTGGATTTGCAAGAAAAGCTTTTCTTTCCATCATTTTTCTTATAATTAATTTTCATTTGTGAAATGAGTTAAACTTGGATACTCGTAATAATCTCTATTCTTTTTGTCATGAGCACTACAATCATGATAACATTAGGATACACAACATTGGTGCTTTGGATTTGCAAGAAAAGCTTTTCTTTCCACCATTTTCCTTAAAAACAAAGTTTATCCATAAAATGCGACAAACTTGGATACTCGTAAAAATTGACATTCTTTTGGTGATTGGGCACTGCAATCATGTTCTCCACATTGGCATACAAGATATTGATGCTTTGGATTTGCAAGAAATACTTTTCTTTCCACCATTTTCCTTAAATCAATGTTTATTCGTGAAATGAGACAAACTTGGATACTCATAATAATCTTAATTTTTTTTGTTATTAGGCACTACAATGATGGTCTCCTTATTGGGATAAACAGTATTGATGCTTTCTTTTGGGAAGAAAAGTTTTTCTTTCCACTATTTTCCTTGTAATCAAAGTTTGTCCGTGAAATGAGACAAACTTGGATATTCGTAATAATCTCAATTCTTTTTGTTAATGGGCACTACAATCATGTTCTCCATATTAGGATACACAACATTGATGCTTTGGATTTGCAAGAAAAGCTTTTCATTCCGTGATATTTCTTATAATCAAAGTTCATCCATGAAATGATGCAAACTTGGATACTTGTAATGATCCCCATTCTTTTTGTTAATGGCACTACAATCAAGTTCTCTACATTGGGATACATGATATTAATGCTTTTGTTTGGCAAGAAAAGCTTTTCTTTCCATCTTTTTCCTTATAATTAAAGTTCATCCACGAAAGGAGACAAACTTGGATACTTGTAACAATCTCCATTCTTTTTGTTAGTGGAAGTACAATCATGTTCTCCATATTGGGAAACATGATATTGGTTATTTGGTTTGGCAAGAAAAGCTTTTCTTTCCACCATTTTTAGTATAATTAAAGTTCATTTGTAAAGTGAGACAAATTGGATACACGTAATAATCTCCATTCATTTTATGATTGGGTATTACAATCTTGTGCTCTATATTGGGATACACAATATCGATGCTTTGGATTTGCAGGAAAAGCTTTACTTTCCACCATTATCTTTATAATCAAAGTTCATCTGTGAAATGACAACTTGGATTCTCATATTAATCTCCATACTTTTAGTTATGGGCATGATAATCATGTTCGCCTCATTGGGATACACGATATTGATGCTTTGATTTGGCAAGAAAAGCTTTTCTTTCCACTATTTTCCTTATAGTTAAAGTTCCTCCATGAAATGAGGCAAACTTGGATACTCATTATAATCTCTATTCTTTTTTGTTATTGGCACTACAATCATGTTCTCCATATTCGCATACATGATATTGATGCTTTGGATTTGTAAGAAATACTTTTCTTTCCACCATTTTCCTTACAATCAAGGTTCATTCATGAAATGAGACAAACTTGGATACTCAAAATAATCTCCATTTTTTTTGTTATTAGGGACTACAATCATGGTCTCATTATTGGGATACACGGTATTGATGCTTTTATTTGGGAAGAAAAGTTTTTCTTTCCACCATATTCCTTATAATCAAAGTTCATCCATCAAATGAGTCAAACTTAGATTCTCATAATAATCTCTATTCTTTTTGTGATTGGGCATTATAATCATGTTCTCCATATTGGGATACACAATATTGAATCTTTGGTTTGGCAATAGAAGCTTTTCTTTCCACCATTTTCCTTATAATTAATGTTCATCTGTGAAATGGGACAAACTTGGATACTCATTATAATCTCCATTCTTTTTGTCATTGGCACTGCAATCATGTTGTCCACATTGGGATGCATGAAATTGAGGCTTTGGATTAGTAGGAAAAGCTTTTATTTCCTCCGTTTTCCTTATAATTAGTGTTCATCCATGAAATGAGACAAAACTGAATACTGATAATAATCTCCATCCTTTTGTTATGGGCACCACAAACACGTTCATCTCTTTGGGATACATGATATTGATGCTTTAGATTTGTAGGAAAAGCCTTTCTTTCCACCATTTTCCTTAAAATTAATGTTAATCTGTGAAATGAGACAAACTTGGATGCTCGTAATAATCTCCATTTTTTTGTTATAGGCACTATAATCATGTTCTTCTCATTAGGATACAAGATATTGATGCTTTGGATTTGCAAGAAATGCTTTTGTTTCCACCATTTTCCTTATAATCAAAGTTCATCCATGAAATGAGTCAAATTTGGATTCTCATAATAATCTCTATTCTTTTTGTGGCTGCGCACTATAATCATGTTCTCAACATTCAGATATACGATACTAATGATTTGGATTTGCAAGAAAAGCTTTTTTTCCACCGTTTTCCTTAAAATTAAAGTTCATCCATGAAATGAGACAGACTCAGATACTCATTATAGTCCCCATTCTTCTTGTTAGTTGCACTACAATCACACTTTCCACATTGGGATTCATGATATTGATGCTTTAGTTTGGCAAGAAAAGCTTTTTTTTTCAACCATTTTCCTTATAATTAAAGTTCATCTGCGAAATGTGCCAAACATGGATACTCATTATAATCTCTATTCTTTTTGTTATTGACACTACAATCATCTTCTCCACATTGGGATACATGATATTGATGCTTAGGTTTGGCAAGAAAAGCTTTTCTTTCCACCCTTTTCCTTATAATCAAAGTTCATCCATGAAATGAGTCAAACGTCAATTCTCATAATAATCTCCATACTTTTTGTTATGGACACTATAATCATGTTCACCTCATTGGGATACACGATATTGATGCTTTGATTCGGCAAGAAAAGCTTTTCTTTTTGCCATTTTCCTTATAATCAAAGTTTATCCATGAAATAAGTCGAACTTGGATTCTCATAATAATCTCTATTCTTTTTATGATTGGGCACTACAATTATGTTCTCCATATTAGGATGCACGATATTGATGCTTTGGTTTGGCAAGAAAAGTGTTTCTTTCCATTATTTTCCTTGTAATTAAAGTTTATCTATGAAATAAGACAAACTTAGATGCTAATTATATTCTCCATTCCTTTTGTTATTGGCACTACAATCACGTTCACCTTAATGGGATACACGATATTGATGCTTTGATTCACAAAAAAAAACTTTTTCTTTCCACCATTTTCCTTATAATCAAAGGTTATCCATGAAACAAGTCAAACTTGGATTCTCATAATAATCTCTATTCTTTTTGTGATTGGGCACTATAATCATGTTCTCCACATTAGGATACACGATATTGATGCTTTGGTTTGGCAAGAAAAGTGTTTTTTTCCACCATTTTCCTTGTAATTAAAGTTCATCCATGAAATAAGATAAACTTGGATACTTATTATAATCTCCATTCTTTTTGTTATTGGCACTACAATCACGTTGTCCATATTGGGATACATGACATTGTTGCTTTGGATTAACAAGAAAAGCTTTTTTTTCCTCCATTTTCCTTATAATTAATGTTCATCCATGAAATGAGACAAACATGGATACTTGTAATAATCTTCATTATTTTTGTTATGGGCGCTACAAAGATGTTCTGCTCATTGGGATATACGATATTGATGCTTCTGATTTGCTGGAAAAGCTTTTCTTTCCACCATTTTCCTTATAATTAATGTTAATCTATGAAATGAGGCAAACTTGGATACTCATAATAATCTCCATTATTTTTGTTATGGGCACTACAAAGATGTTTTTCTCATTGGGATACATAATATTGATGCTTTGGATTTGCAAGAAAAGCTTTTTGTTCCACCATTTTCCTTATAATTACTGTTAATCCGTGAAATTTGGATACTCATAATAAAGTCTATTCATTTTGTTGTAGGCACTACATTCATGTTTTGCTCATTAGTATACACGATATTGATGCTTTGGATTTGCAGAAAAAGCTTTTTTTTCAACCATTTTCCTTATAATCAAAGTTCATCTGTGAAATAAGTCAAACTTGGATTCTTATAATAATCTCTATTCTTTGGTGATTGGGCACTACAATCATGTTCTCCACATTGAGATACATGATATTGATGCTTTGGATTTGCAAGAAAAGCTTTTTGTTCCACCATTTTCCTTATAATTAGTGTTAATCTATGAAAGTTGGATACTCGTAATAAACTCTATTCATTTTGTTGTAGGCAGTACATTCATGTTCTGCTCATTTGTATACATGATATCGATGCTTTGGATTTACAGAAAAAGCTTTTTTTCCACCATTTTTCTTGTAATCAAAGTTCAACTGTGAAATAAGTCAAACTTGGATTCTTATAATAATCTCTATTCTTTTTGTGATTGGGCACTACAATCATGTTCTCCACATTGGGATACATGATATTGATGCTTTGGATTTGCA
>JBBYHL010004756.1:0-12430 GCA_038381835.1 Adansonia madagascariensis
GTCAAGTGGACCTTGAATGATTAAAGAAAATTCATTCATAAAGTATTATCTCATAAAGTGCTCTTTTAGGGATGATCATGCGTTGTAATACATGGAAGAGAATATTCGTTTTAGAATGCTACCGCCATGATTCGTGCTATGTAAAATCTTTAATTGAGTAGGAGTCAGACTAGAGTAACTTATGGCCATGTTAAAGTTTTGGATTTAATCACCTATTCGAATTCTTGGTTTATCATATGGGTCAAGTGGGAGAATGTTGGACTTTATGTGGCCCACATGATAATAAATTGACCAAGATAATTAAATCAAATTATTAACGTAAAATTATAAAGGAAATCATATTCAGTTTAATTACTCTAGTGATAAGAGTTTAACTCTAATTCAATAACTAATTATAATACAGATTCCTTGATGGTAGGATATAACTCTAATTAGTCTTCTAGTATAGGTCCCTAGTCTAGTCTATGAAAATTGCCTGTGCACTATCATAAGGTAATTATCAAGAAAAGGATATAGACTGGAAGGCTTATACGGGATGTTCGTCTTTGTGTATTTGGAGCGAGTCTGGGTTCTTGATTAACAATGGCTAGAGGTACGTTTTATTCAAATTATTACATGCAAACACGATGTACAAGACATGTGATATCAAATTAAGAGTTATTTGAATAATATAATTAGATCAAACAATTTTGAATATAAAATAATTGTATAACACAAATACAAAATGAGAAAATAATTAAATCGCAATATAATATGAAAAATAATATGAATGTAAAATTAATAGACAAAGTTATCAAAATCTACGAAAAAAGATTTATTAATAAGCCAAAATTTGAGTAAATATATAATATCTTAAATAAGATTATGACACTAAAAAGTAATAAAAATATAAACATTAGAAAAAATAATTAAAACATAAAATAACGTGAAACAACATGAAAAATAACTTGAACACAATATAAATAGGTAAACATGTTAAAATTTATATAAAACGAATTATTAACGTGTTAAAATTTATATAAATATATAATACTTTGAATATGATCGCAATACAAAGATAACACAAACACATACACGATAAAACATGGCACAAAATGTCGAATAGTTTGAATAGTAAAAATTAAACTTACAATAAAAATTTACAATAGCATGTCACAAGCAATTTAAATAGTACTAGTTAGACCCAATAATTTCAGACACTACATTAACATGGAAAAAAAACTAAAGCACAATTAATACGGCAAAATAACAGTAACACAACACGAATGTATTAAAATCTATATATAATATATTAAAGTTTATATATGTAATACCATTAATACTATTATAACACAAAAAATAATCACAAAAACACCACATGGTAATTATTTTAAAAAATACTTGAAAAAAAATTTGCAATTGCTTGTTATACGGCAAGGGACTTTAATAATGCCAATTAGGCTTGACAATTTGAAGATGATGCTAACAAGAAAAAATAATACAAATATGAAACGAATGTATAAACATATAAAAATATATATAACACTTTAAAATTTATATATATGTAATACTCTTTATATAATTATCGCACAAAAAAATAATACAAATAATACATTATAATTATTAAAAAATTATAAATATATATATTTCAGATTGACACGTGACAACCCCAATTTAAGTGGATAACTTTTGTCTATAGTTTATTCTGATGTTATTGGTTATACTTATTCTATTTAAAATTAATGAAATTATATACAATATTATTTTTCTATTCTTGTATCTTGCTATGTCCTGTCTTTTTTTAAAAAAAATTTAGGAAAAATTTCATTTTAGGGAAATGAACTTTTTATTTTTTAATAGAAGGGAAAGAGCAAATTCTATTAACATATAAGTAAATAGCAATAATTTAAATTATTAACAAAGAAATTGCAATTACCTAATTACCTTTAACTTCACGTACACTAAGTTAACTAACTCTTTTTTATATAAACCAACTCTCTTTCGGTTTTTTTTTTCTAGATGCAAATAATTAAGAGATATTTTATATTAAATCATAAATTATTATTAAAAAATTAATTAAAAATAAAAATATTTTATATTAAATCTCAAATTATTACTTAAAAATAATAAAATTTAAAAAATATTTTATAACAAATTTTTTATTGAATGTCAAATTACTATTTAAAAATTTATAAACACTACAAGAAAAATGTGTTCTGGGAATGTTAAAAGTTGTTGCGAAATGTCAAATTGTCGAATTTTTTTTTTAAATATTAGGTTGTTGTGTATACCTTTATTGTTAAAATATATGCAATGACTTTGACCACTTAAAAAGTCGTTTTAAATATATTTATTGCAAGACTTTTGGTCATTACCAAATATAGTACTTTTTAACAACGTGATTGTCTAAATATGCTTTAGCAATCTCAAAATTAGTTACAAAATATTTTACACAACGAGAATATATTAGTTATTGAAGCTATTACATAACAACAATACGTTGATTGCGAAAATGTTTGCAACAATATAAATTTAGATGCCAAAAATTTTACGCAACAGTATTATAATGATTGCCAAATATCAATTTGAAATAACATTTTAATTTGGTTGCTTATAACACTCCGCAAGGACTAAATGTCATTGTTGAAACCAAATTTTAGCAACCATATTTTTTTTGTTGGCAAAATTTTCACATATCGATTTGAGTTAAACAGCCATATAATTTGGCTGCAATTATGTTAACATAATAATCTTGCAAGATAATTCTAAAATATTAAAGAAAATATTATTTATAAAAAATTATAACAAATTGTATGATAACATTTTACATTTTAATTATACATACACATATAAAACATGCAATTTTCATAGCAAGTAAAACAATTCAAACAATTAGAGGAACAAATATTTGTGCAATATAGAGCCAACGACCACCAACAAAGAAAGTATTATACACACAGCTCAACTAATTTACTCAAAAAGAAATATAGTATAGTTATCGGTCCCCGAGTCCATGTGCATGCATTTCTTTGCAACAATTCAAAATAAAAAGTATTAATTCTAAATGTAGGCAACTAGTAATTGGTACTATCTAGAATCTTTTGATAATTTTTTTTTTTCAAAAAAAAAATAATGCTAATTTGACAAAATAACACTGTCAATGTAATTAAGGTAGTACCAACCCAAAGCTTCTAGATAAAACTCATAAAGGGTCAAGTTTTCAACCAACCCAGAGCTTTCCAAACATCCCATCCTTGAATAGTTTTTCATTGATCCATCCAAAAAATCAAGTGGAGAGTCAATGTCGTGTCACAGATAAATGACATAAGCAAGAAAGATAATAGAACAAAGCTCAAGGAACTTAAAACATAATACTCAGGAAACTTACAAGTTTGCATAGGATCAAAAGTAAGAAAGATACTTGAAGAATCTGAATAGCAGCAAACATATCAACTATAATACTCGCAACAACTGGATACAAACTCAAACGCTTTAGCAGCATTTCCACATTCCTTTGAGAATACAAACTATGAGATTATTTCGAACTATAGTTTTTGCTAGCGACACCCTCATAGGCTCAGGCATAGAAATGAGTTTGTTCAGATAGGTCGCTAATAGCTAAATCTTGTATCAGTAGTTTCACCCAATTATGAAAATCGATTACCTTAGAGGTTAGGCAATTTTTTTTATCGAGGTCTGAGACAGCTAATTCAACATCGAAGCCAAGTAAACGTCCTCGTTAAATGCATTTGCTTTGAGCAAATTTTGAAACAAGTTTAAAGGCTTTACGTACTACATCAGTCCATCTATCAAATTATTAAATCAACATCAATGTTAGATGGTAGATAGTTATATACATCAAAGTAAAAGACAAGACTGAAAAAAATTTTAAACACTTCTTCAGACACTTTAAGATCATAAACAAAGTTGCCTTGCCAAGTAATTTAAAAATTGAAGGGCGGAACAATAGAAACAAAACTTATTGAAGACGGGAAAGGGGAAGGGATCAAATAGCCCAACTTACAGAAAAAGAATGGCGTGTTTGTGTCTGTAACTAATTTGATAGTTGTTCATTGATCCATCCTTTTTTGGACTCAAGAACAGGTAAGTGAATCTCCGTTGCTCTCCGATCAAATGAAGAGAGTATTATGCAGAATTTTCCATCATAGATAATTCAAATGACCACTTAGGATAAATTACACAGTGTGGCAATGTTTTAATCAACGAAAGAGTTCAGGAAAGAAAAATAACCAAATCTAAAAGTGGGAAACGTAAATATAGATTGAAACCGTTGGGACTATCATTATTCTGAGTAAGCTTACGTCGTTGGTCTTTAAGTTTTCGGGAGAAATGAATCTCAATCTCTTTGGACTAATAACCTAAAGCTTTTAGATTGTTCTGATCAGGTCATCAAAATGGTTAATAAATAGAATATAGAACCTATTGAGATAGCAGAATCTAAAATTAACTATATCTATGGCGAATCAAACAACTAATAAACATAAAAGAAGATGCACAATCTCCTCAGAATTCAAAGGTAAGGATCCAAGGGATTTAACCTGAATGAGATGCGATTCCAAATAGCGTAGTAGTGGAACAAGAAATCAAAATCTATCGTTCATAAATTATATTAAAAAAAAGGAAGAAGCAATTAAATCAATTCAATCGCTGTAGTAAATAATAATAATAATAAATGAAGTAATCGTCGAAGAAGCGAAGAAATCGAAGCCTCTACAATGGTGGAATTCGAAATTGGGGGAGAGAGATTTGAGAGAGAAGGGATAATATAATTCGGAGATCTTTTCATCTTTTGGATTCTAAAATGACGTGAAGTAGAATTTGTCAAGTCTGTTAAAAGAGAGTGGGAAACTTTGGAAAGAAAAAGAAAAAGAGAAAGACATCCCCCACTTGACGACCGCTGAGTAAAGATTTAAAAAAAAAAAAAAAAAAAACTCTCAGTCAGTAAGGCTTTGGAAAGAGAAAGAACGAGGGATTTTTCCTCTTTTCTTTTTTTTTTTTTTTTTTTTTTTACATTACAACGGAACAAATGATCTATTAAATAACTTGTAGCATTATTAATAATAGTATTAAAAATAATATTTAGTAACAATTATATTAATATAAATAATATTTTAATAATAATATTAAAATTTTAAATGTTAATATAATTAATGTTTTAATAACAAATAGTGTTGTTTTAAATATTTTATATTAATATACTATTTAGTATTAAATATTATTATTAATATATCGTCATTAAAAAAAATAGATTGTTCGTAACATAATCAAACAACAAAAACAAAATTTAGAGACATAAAAAAAATAGTATATACGACATAAAAAAAAACTATACGATATTACATTTAAAAATATCTACAATAAACTAAATTTAGCAACAACATTTAAAAATCGTTTCTAATATAATAATATTTAGCAACAATTTATTTTTGTTTTAAGTCTATAATAGTTATTTAAAATAATAAAAGATTTTGTTGTATATAATATGAAAAATATACGTGACGTATTGATTATAAAATGTCATCGCAAATATAACAATCTTTTGCAATGACATTTTAAGACATTACGATATCTTACTATATTTTGAAATAATTTTTAATCTAATTACAAATATTATAATTTTTTTGTAACATATTTAGTGGCTTTGTTAAAAATAATTGTTAATAGATTAAATTCGGCAACAGTATTTTAAAGTCGTTACTAATATAACAATATTTAGCACCAACTCTTTTTGTGATTATCATGTTGTTGCAATTTTATGCACCGACATCATACGACATATGATGTCGTTGCTAGTTTTCACAATGACAAGAAATGCTATTGTAAAATTTGATTGCTGAAGTGAAAATAAAAAATATTATATTAAATTTCAAACTATAATAAATAAAATATTAATTATATATTATACACATTGCAACTATATTTAATAAATAATAAATATATATAGAATCATATATTTCATATATGTTCTAAAATATCAAGGGTAAGATCGAAAATCAAGAGAACTGATCTTAAATATATATATTATATATATTAAATATATTATTTAAAAATTTATAAAATAAAAAATATTATATTAAATCTTGAATTATAATAAATAAAATAATAATTATATATATTACATATATATTAGAATTACATTTAAAAAAATAGTAAACATATATGAAATAATAAATATATACTAGAACATATATTTGATATATGTTTTAATAGGGTAAAGGCCAGTTCCTATACCAAGGGAACTGACTCAAATATATATATTATATAAGTTATATATATTAAAAATATTATTTAAAAATAATAAAAAATTAAAAATATTTACATTAAATCTTAATTATTATTTAAAAATAATAAAAAATTAAAAATATTTTATATTAAATTTTTATTTACTATTTTAAAAACAATAAAAAATTAAAAATATTTTATAATAAATATTGAATAACTATTTAAAATAATAAAAATTTAAAAAATATTTTATATTAAATATCAAATTATTATTTAAAAATAATAAAAAATTAAAAAGTAGATTATATTAAATCTCAAAATAATAATTTAAAAAATAATCAGAAAGCCCCAAGGATGGCAAACCAGCTTGGACTACGACAGATGCCCAAGCATGCATGAGTTCCAAGCTAAAATGTCAGATGACTTAAGCACTTATACTGAATGGTGGCTTCCTAGAAGCACTGATGTTAGTAAACAATTTGTCGACCACGCTAAAGGTCTTTATTTATTTTCCAGCATGCTAATCTCTCTCTCTCTCTCTCTCTCTCTCTCTCTCTCTCTCTCTCTCTCTCTACATATATAGTCATGTCTGTGCAGGATAACATATATATCCTCATTTTACTTGACAGAAGAAGCAACAAAAGCAACAAAGATGGCCGGTAATTCAGTCTCTTGGGGAAGTTAAGAAAGTTTATGTTCTTTATGTTCTTTTGCAGCCACCTTACTCTTATACTGAGGTGATGGGTTTTATTTTATTAAATGATGTTAAAGATTCATGCCTTCTGTCAAAGTTTAAGTCTAAAGATCGGTTCTCTTCTGAATAGTTTTTGCTGCAACTAAAGGAGAAGGCATCAACAAGAGTAGGGTTGGTGGAAGATGATGTGGTGTGCCTCATTAATTGAAAGAGGTCAGGTGAGGAGAAACAAAGATTTTCTGGAAAGTGATCAGATGAAAGCTGGTGTGCAAAGCAAATAAGGGCATTGCGCTAATGGATGTAGGCACGAAAACTATTTGGAGACCTTGTGTCCCGTTAAACAAGAAGCGGACATAGTGCCACCAGGTGCGCAGAAGTTGCCTGTTGAAACTGCACAAAATAGGAGGCATCTCTTGATTCAAGTTGATGGATAAAGCATGATGAATTGCTTGGTAAGAGCATGATGATTACTACTGTCAGTCTATTAGTAATAGTAGGGTTCAAGACCATGCATAGATAGTTTTGATTCATAATTTGTATAATGAGGGGTGTTTCCCTTGTTACCCTACGAATCTGTAACGAAGAAACATGGGGTCTTAAATTGGAATTTATGGCCTAGTTTGTATCAGAGGGCTGCATAAACAAACAGTGACCCAGTTTTTTTTTTTTTGGGAGGGGGGGGGGGAGAAAAAAGAGGATGGGATTGCACTTGCTAACCATATTGATTTTGGTGTTTGGAAATACTGGAAAATTTTGTGAGGTTGTTGGTTACTTGTTACTTAACTGATTTTGCATTTTCTCTCGATTTGGAAGGCAAAGTGATGATAGGAAAGGGAAAATGCTATACATGTGGGCATTCTAAATCTCACATTCGGAATGTATTTTGAGAAACTAATGTGTGGAATGGGCCTGCCTTGTTTTGCTTTGTGGTTCGAAACTGTTGTAGAGGGGACTTTGGAGGGGATCTAGACCGCAGGAAAAAAGGAATGAAATTTCCATCGTTTTCTTTTTGGTAGAAATCATCGAAAATGGAGAGATATAATGTAGATCAGTCTTGCCACTGAAACCATTAGTTTTAGTTACATGAATGATGTCTTTGCCTGGGCCCAACAAGGAATTTTTTTTAAACTCTTTTATAAAAGATTAGTTATTATCTTACATATGATTTTATACGTTAATTATTTTATATTTATATGAAAATCTATGTAAAATAATAAAAAAATTATAAAAATAAATATTATATTACATAAAAATATTAAACAAAAAATTGCTAATCTATTTACATAAAAATAAAAAAGTCAATTAAGAAGAATTATAATAAGAATATAAGTTAAAAATTTATAGTAAAACTTTTAAAAATAGAAACAAAACACAGAATCATTTGATTAATTTGAGCAGAACTATGACTTAAGTTCGCGAAGAACTATTACCTTGCCAACTCAATGAAAAAAACAAAGAACCAAAAGACAAAAAAAAAAACTAAGCTATTATTCGTTAAAAAAATCAGAGTTCCCAAACTTTTTACACAACTTATGTGATAAATAGATTAAAATTAAAAGCTGTCACAATATTACATTGATATAGATTTAGTTACTTGTAAACTCTAATTTTATAATTGCTGTTTGAAAATATTTAACTACTTAAGAGTATACTAATAATTATTCTTAAAAAATTATCATGATGTTGAAATTTTCAATGATAATTTTTATTAATATTTATAGTATAAAATTACAAATAATAATAAAATAATCTTATTACTACGTATAATATAATAAAAAATATTTATATTATAAAAAACTTATTTATTTATAAAATTTTATATATTGAACAAAAGGTTATATAGATAAGTAAAATTTGCACTAACATTTAAAATTAAATTAATATAACCTTTTCTTTTTACTTCAATGTATTTAACTATTTTTATTTATTATCAAATAAATTTCATTTATCCAAAGTCTCTAAATAAAATTAGAATTCTTATTTACAAATGTGATAAATACTATCATCCAAAAAAAAAAAATCTTTTAACCAAATCTTTCAATATAATTAGAATTTTTGCTTATTAATATGATAAATCAAAGTAATAATAAAAAAATTGATGGCAAAATTAGCAATATAATGAACAACAATGGATATTTTGGTTTCAAAAACTTTTTCACATTTATGCTTTTATATATATATTAGTTTTTATTTGATGCATTTAATTTTTTAATTTATTAAATGATGTATTTTTTGTGTAAATAATAGTTAATTGATAATAATTTAAAAAAAAAAACTTAGTTTTCAAAAAACTCTGTACTGAATTTTTTAATCTATTAAATTTATAATATGTAGATATATGCCCAGATTAAAACAAAAATAAGAAAGACAAAATTGTATTAAAAAGAGATTAACTTAACAAGGAATCAAAAGCCTTTGTTGTGAAAGAATTTTTTTTTTTTAAATTATCGAATTTGTAATATTCTAAAATCTGTCCAAGAATGAGATATAAAAAAATTATGATGATGAATGAAAAACCTAAAACCATTCTAGGAAAAAATATAAGAAGCAAGAATTGTATTAAAAAACAAAAAACAATGGTTAACAAAATATTGTTCAATATTTGATTTTTTTAAACTCATAGTTAAAGCATTGATTTTATAGTTAATAGTCTTAGTTTTAATTGATATTTAATTACATTACTAATTAAATGATAATAAATCTAAGACTATAAGTACTAACCTAAGATTTGTGTATATATAAATTAACAATGATTAAATTTAAACAAATAAAATTATCATTATCTTATTTTGATTGACTCTTTGAAAAAAATTTTAAAAATATAATCCTATTCTTATAATATATAATATAATAATAAAATATTATTACAATAGTTTTTAAATAATATAATAAATAATAACTGATATTATTATTTAATAAAATTATTTTAATCAAATTAAACTTTTAATTTATAAATTAGATAAATATTATTTATAATAAAAATATTTATAATGATAATATAAAAATAAAATAAAAAATAATAATTACTTTTATTAATTTAAAAAATTTTTACATTTGTGTTATATATATATATATAGTATAAATTAAAGTGAAAATTTTGTTACTATGCCTATGATTCGAATTTTACTGAACGTTGTCAGTTTTCTTTTGCATTATTAACTTTATTATTAAAATTGTGATTTAATGCTAATGATAAATTTTTATCGTTATCATTATCCTCATATTTTTTCCTTTTACTCTCTGTCTTATCATTTTCTTCTGTGAAAACGAAATGTTTTGGGGTTTTTGCTGGCTACACGACATTTGAGGGAAGGGCTAGCTATAAGTAGGTTCAACTCCAAAATATATGGTGTACCCTTAACATGGCTACAACGAACAGCCAGCTTCCATGCCCAATCATGTACTTTGTGAACGAATGCATGTACCAAAAGATGGAGTTACACTTGCGTATCATTTTGATGCCTGACTGTCCACAAAAATACTATTCTTATCTCCCTCTCCATGTGCAGTTTGTCTCAATGTTGATTATAATCATAGCAAAAAAGTTCAGTACAATATGCTGATGATGACAAGAAATTAACAGATAGGTGAATTTGACAATGCGTGATCTAATAGTATTATTTTTTTTATCTTAGTTATATGTAAAGTATTATATTTATATAAATTTTTTATATGTTATTTATTTATTATATAAATTTAATATATTTATATATTTATATTATATTTATATTTTTTGTGTTATATAATTTTTTAATTATTTTTGTATAATGTTTACGTCGCAAAAATTATCATGAGAGTTGGCATGAAAGAGGCCCCAAAATATCCGAATTTACGGCCATCAAAATATTAGATAGGTATCACGCTTGTTGGATCGAGTGAACAGGAGTCTAGTATCTCTTAAATAAAGTTTTAATTTTGAATCTTATGAATTGAAAAAATTAGTGTGAAAGAAATTGTCTCTTGTTTAAAATCTGACTTCATTCGACTCTGAAATAGTCGAAGTTCAATATGGTTTCCAAATACTAAGGTCTTAGACCAAAGGAAATATTAGGTCAGTGAAAGTTTGACTTGTCTCCGTAGTTTATAGTTGTGCCTGATCTAATCTGATCATTATAGCTAGGATTGAATCTTGGCTTGCTATTTGGAACATGAAGAAAGAGAAAGCTTATATCGGTCGTGGAGTGGGACTTCATAGTCGTAAGTGTTTGAGCGGTGAAATTAGTTCCTGTGAAATTAAAAATAACAGTGACAGTAAGATTAATTATTATAGCGATGAGATTGAATATTGTAGTGGTGAGATTAAAATCAAAAGTAGAATGTGTTTAGATTTAATTATAATGGTGGCGATAAGTTGAATTATTGTAAAAGGTAAAATAACTACTAAAAATATTAAATTAAATTTGTATACAATAAATTTTATAACCTATTTAAAAAGTTAATAAATAATTAAAAATTTACTAAAATTAAAATAAATAAAGTAAATATTTATTTAAAGTTTTTAAAATAAAATAAAATAATAATTATGATTAAATATATAAATAATTTCTTTACAATAATAATTATTTAAATGATTGATTAAAAAATTATAAACTTATTGAAAAACTTTAAACAAAAAGGAAAAATAAATAATAAATAAAACTATAATCTTAAAAAGTAAAAATAAAAATAAAAATAAAAAAACTAAAGCGGGACAAAAATGAGAAGGGAAAAATCTTCACTGGACCAATTCCTACCAATGGAAAACCTTACTTCCACTGGTGGCCACGTAGGCCAATCGTGCTGAAATGCTTCTACCCAAACGAATATTAACTGACATTTTGCACCGAACTGATACTTCGATGGCTTCCAAACAAAGCCTAAGTTGATATAAAGGAGCAGGAGGGGCGTGGTGTTGTCCTTCCAAAAAGCTAGCTCTAACTCTGCATACAGAGCATGAAAAGTGTCTCAGACTGATAGAAACGTGGCAGAGAAAAAAGTTACTCCTCTGTAGATGCTAACACTATACTAGAAAATTTTAAAGTCAGGTTCTTAACGTCAGTTTCTCGGCTTCAAATAATATGAATTTTTAGATATAAATTTTTAATTTCAATTATTGGTATAAAAAATATATAGTTTACCCAGATCAGTAATTTTGGAAAGAATTTCATAAAAATGATATAGAGTGATAGTTTTTATAAAAATCTAAAATGAGAAAATTTATTTTAAAAAAATAATAATTATTAAAATTATTAATAAGGAGATTATAATTATAATTTAAATATGCTTTCCCTTCATATATATAAACTCTATATATATAAATTATATATATCAGAAATAGTATTTATAAATAATAAAATATGTAAAAATATTTTTTATTAAATATTAAGTTACTATTTAAAAATAATAAAAAATAAAAGCATACTTTGTATTAAATTTTAAAATATCATTTACAAATAACAAAAAAATTTATATTAAATCTCGAATTACCATTTACAAATAATAAAAAATAAAAATAGATTTTATATTAAATCTCAA
>JBBYHL010004767.1:0-12430 GCA_038381835.1 Adansonia madagascariensis
TTTTTTTTGTGAAAATGTGATTTGGATTTGTTGTTGTAGAATAGGCATTGATTTGAGGATATTTTCGAAAAAAAAAAGGACTATTTAGTAGGAGGGTGGAATAAGCATTTAGTCGGAGTAAGTGTTGAATGGTTATTCTGGTCTCTTGAGATGGAATACCGATTCAAGCCAACCAAACCACCGAATCATAGATCTGTGTGTGAATTAGGCATGAATGCCGTTTTATGGGTGCCTAACACTTTGTTTTGCTATGTATCTATTATTATCAAAGTCGCTAATTGAATACAAAACAAAATTATAAATAAAAAAATTACATAAAGATAATTATGTTTTTTAATAATTTATGTAATATCTATTTATAAAAAAGTTATATATTTCCTTAAAGCTATCCAATTTTATCCACGTTACAAAAAAAAAATTGTTCTTTTTAAAAAAATTACATAATTTTTATATTTAATTTTCTTAAACACTATTTATTATTTTTCAGACTATATTTTCACTCACGTAGTGAGTATATAAAATTTTAGTTAATTATAAAAATTACGGATTGAATTCGATTTCACAAGTCATTTATAAAAAAAAAAAAAACGATTGAGTTTAGTATCATTATATTGACTACAAAAGTACGAACTGAATTTAGTGTTACAAATTATTTAAAAATAAAAAAATACTGTGTTTAATTGTCATTTATATTAATTATAAAGCACGAACTAAATTTAGTGTTATAAGTTTTCTACAGATGAAAAGAATAATTGAGTTTAATGTCGTAAATCAAGTTTATATCAACTTAATCAGTGAATTTACAAAAAAAATGACCAAACAAATTTATAATATTAAATAATAAAATAGGCACATTAATGTCTTTTTAAAATTTTTATATAATATTTATTAAAAAATTAACCTCTTTAAAAATACCCATTTACTTTTAATAATTACCAGTTTATTTTTCAAAACTTTCTATTTATTCTTACAAAAAAAAAAAAAAAAAAAACCTACCATATAAAGCTAAAGCTTTCTTTAACCCATTTCCTTAACCTAAGTCTCCTAGGGTGCATTTTCTTGACCAAAGCTAAAGCACAGCAGCTGTAACGCAGGTTAGTTCATAGCAAGCAATTGTAACGCAGTTCACAGCAGTTGTAAAGCAGTGTTGTCCATAGCAAGCAGCCATAGTTCTTCTTCTTATTCTCAGTTCTTTCCCGCGATTGAATTTCTAACACAGGTTAGTTCTCTCTCCACAATCTGTTTGTTTATTCTAATAACACTTACAGAATATCCTGTAAAGTGAATTTCCAGGTTTTTTCATTTAGTGTGAAATTATAAATTAACTATTTCAAATGTTATTTTCATTTCTAGCTTCGACATACTCTGCTATTAATGTTTTCATTTTGCAATCCACATGATTATTGCAGAGATCCTACCTTCTTGTTAATAGCCCACTCACTTCAGCTTGATCTTTCCACTTTGATTGAGTGAGATTTAACCTTATCTTTGGTAAAATAAGGTTTAATTAATCAGACATGCTAATCTAATTAGCATTAATAAAGTGAGATGATGCTCGATTCTCTTTCATTTTTTAATTTTCTTAACATGATTAAAGCGAGATGATAAAGGTGTAATGTACATAGGTGGAATCATTAAAGTAGAAATCTATTTTCTGATTTTACCTTATTTTTCTATTTTCTTGAATTTTTTTTAAATTTTTTTATCTAATTATAAATATTAATATAAAAATATTTTTTAACTATTATTTTAAAAAATAAAATGAGCTTTCGGAACGAGTCAACTGCAACCTAAGCAAGGGAAAAAAAAATGTTTTCACTAGTTTTATAATGACATGTCACATGACCATTTTCTGGCATGTGAATATTTTTTCTCAACTATGAATGAGAATTAAAGGTGATAAAATAAGCCAAATGAAACTTACTTAATATTTGTTTTTTTACATATATATATATTTTAAATATTACCTTAAGCACTGCTAAACAGCGTTCGATTAACATTTTTTTTTAACAGTTTAAGATCCAAATTGAGTTAGGGTGGCGATGATGATTGATAATTTGATTACTAAGACATTTTTTCTCCTTCCTTTTAACGGGACAAAAAGTGATGATTTAAAAGAAATTGAATTAAAGGATGTTGACAATAACAGGGTACCAATGGGTTCGGTCACCAATCCCAACTCGCCAACTTTTGGAGCTCTGGGAGTTGTTATGGTTTTTGGATTCCATGGAAAATCACTTCAGAGAAAAAAAAAAAAAATATATATATATATATATATATATATATTGAAAATGTTTAATAATACTTGATGGGTATGTAATTTAAAGGTATTTAAGGGTAGTTTGTTTCACAGAAATTAATTTTATAAAAAATATTTTCTTAAAAAATATAAATATTTTTTGAAATAATAGATATTTTTTGATGTTTGAATAACTTAATAAAAAATATTTTTTTCATTGTTTGATTTTTTTTTTTAAATTTTTATTTTTTCAAATAACAATATTGACATAAATATTAAATTATTAACTATTAAAATAATAAAAACTATTTATTATTAAATTATTAATATTTTGAATAATAATATTTTAATAATAATATTTAATACTAAAATATTATATTAATATTAAATTTTTATAATAATATTATTTATTATTAAAATATTAATTATGTAAATACTTTAAAATATTATAATAATTATTAAAAGATTGTTGTAATAAAATATTAAAAACTTTTTATCATTAAAATATTAATTTTTAATATTAAAATCATAATATTTTAGTAATAATGTTTAATGATAAAATATTGTATTAATATTAAATAAATAAAATAATGCTATTTATTATTAAAATTAATTATATAAAATTTTAGAATATAATAATTATTAAAATGTTATTTCAATTAACATATCTACACTATTAAAATATTAATTTTTATATTAAAAATTTATTATTAAATATTTATAAAGTTTAATTTATATAAATTTATTATTAAAATAGTCATATAGAAACATGTTTCAACAAAATATTTAAATATTATTTTAAATTTAAAATATTGATAATGTTACAATTTATTATTAAAATAATATATTATATTAATAATTATTATTAAAAATATAAATATTTTATAAAAATATAAATATGTATGTTAATATAAATAATTATCAAAATATAAATATTAAAAATTATGTTATTAAAATAAGTTTATTATAATGTTTTAATATTTGGCCCAAGTTAAGTTAAATTTCAATATAAAAATTATACTACTTGATAAAGAGCTCTTTTTCAGAAAAAAAACTTTCGCTTTTAGAAAGAAAAAGACGTTTTACAAGAAATTACATTATTTTCCGTTGACCTGTAAGTCATTTTTTGTTAATCAATCTATTTTCTGAAAAAAAACACTAGAAAATATGAAAAACATTTTTTGCAAGTCATTTTTTGCAAACAATCGGACTCTAAGGGTTAGATTACAAATAAAAGTTATAATTTTTTACTTAGATTTAAATCGGATTTAGGTCAATTCAAAAGTTCATTTAACTATTTAAAATAATATTAAAAAATTTTAAATATAAAATTATTATTTAAATAATAATTTAAGTTAGATTGAACAACCTAATTAAGAAAACATATACCAAATTTGTCTACATCAAACTGAGCTTACGGAGTTAGGCAGGCTGCCCAAACAATATACATATCTAATTCAATTACTTTTATTGAAATAAATATATTAATTACATATTTACAATACAATTGCTTTCTTTCAAAATTTCAATTATGTTTGTTAGTTACTTTCTAACTTTCATTGTTTTAGATTACTTCTATAAATTCAATATATAATAAACATAAAATATTCAGCCAAAAGGATATTTGTATATTATATAATCTACATATAAAACTACTGAATTACAATGCACAACGAATCATTTAATATATTTTACGAAGCAAAGATAATCCTTCATTAGTTTTAGAGTTTTTTTTTTTTTTTTTTATGTTGACAGTAAAATTATTTTTTACTCTGTAAGTATGTTAAGCTGTCATTCTATCTTTTAATTAGTTTTTTTAATTATTTTTATTATAATTTAAGAAATATCTATCATTTTATTAATTTTACTTACAAAATTCAATAATTTACTGTCAATGAATGCGATAATTTTTTATAGTTATATTATTGGTGATTAAAACTCATCATTATTATTTTTAATTATATATATATATATCAATATTTATATTAAACACGAGGAAATCTAATAATAAAAAAAAAAAAGAAAAAAATTATCTTGAGCCTTAACATATTTTGAAGAAGTGGTATTTTCTAACTCTAGTTTTAATTAAAATTTTTATAATTTTAAATATGAAAATAGGTTAATCTTTATAACAAACTAGAATTAAGCACCGGTTTGCAGGGAGGTTTTTAATTTTTTTTTTCATAAACTAGCATTTAACCCCGCTACTCCATGGGTTTTTAAATTTTTTAATTAATTAATTATAAAAAATAATTTTAAATTAAGTTGTAATTTTTATAATTTTTATTTTTAAAATTTGATAATATTAATATGTTATATCCCATTAATTATGAAAATAAAATTTATCATAATTGTTTAGGATTAGGTAAACTTGCGGGGTCAATGTGTAAACCAATTACTTCAAGAACATTATTTAAAACTAAAACAAAAAAAAATGAAAAATACTTACTTTTTCTTGAGCAGGTTGTGTGTAATAAGTTGATCCAAGAATGAGCATGTGGACCAACTCTTTTAAATATATTATTTAAAAATAAAAAATAAAAAAATTCAAGTGAATTCGGTGTAGATTTTAAATCAACTTACAAATGGATATACAAACTAAACCCTTTAAATACATCATTTTAATTAATTAATAATAAATTTAAATTTAAATTAAATTTTATTAAATAACAATCATTTATTTAATTTGTTTAAATTGCAATAATACTAATATTAATGTATTATACTTTTGTCAACTATGAAAATTAAATTTATAATAATTGTTTAGGATTGGATACAAAGATTAAATTAATTCAAAAGTCGACATACGGACCAATCACTTTAAATATACTATTTAAAAAAATAAAAATGGTTATTTTTTCCCAAGCAGGTTGAATATGGATATTAGATCGACTTAGGTGTAATGTAGAGACTAATTCTTTTAAATATATCATTTAAAAAAAAACATATTAACCTAGTGATTACTATTGTGTTAAAGTTGACATGTAAGCTTAGGTTCAATTCTAAGCACTCCATTCCCATCCTAATTTATCAATAAAAAAAATAAAATCCACTGATTAAGTACAAATCCTAAATCAACTTGCAAATGAATATGCAGACTACATTATCCGATGTATGTTCCTTTATAGATTTTAATTATCGATTAAAACTTAATTTTAAATTACATTTTATTAAATAATAATTATTTTTAAAATTTTGTATTTAGAATTGAGATAAATTTTATATTTATATGTGAGTTAACATGGTATTTAGAATTGCGATAAATTTTATATTGATATGTGAGTTAACATGCGAGTCAATCTCTTTAAATATTTTATTTAAAAATAAAATAAATAAAATTATTTTGTAAAACTTTTTTCTTAACAGGATTGGGATATCAATTCTACGTCGAGTTGCAAGTCAACGTGAGAATCAATTTCTTTAAATACTTTATTTTAAAAATTAAATAAAAATAATTAATTAATAAAATAACTTTTTTAATTTTTTATGTGTTAGCCAATTACATATTCTAAATCGTCTAGCAAGATGTAGACAAACTCTTTTTAAATACATCATTTAAAAATTAAAAATTAAATCTAAAAAATAAAAATATTTAATAAAATATTTTTTTCAAACGGGTTAGGTACAAAATGTAAATTGATCTGTGAGTTACAAAACAAATCAACGTTTTAAATATATTATTTAAAAATAAAATAAAAATTTAAAAAATTTAAAAGTAATTAATAAAATAATATTTTTATTTCTCAATCAAGTCGGGTGCAAATATTAAATCAACGTGTAAGTTTTTATGCAGGCCAACCTTAAAAATATAATATTTTAAAATAGAATTAAAAAATTAAAATTAAAATTAAAATCTAAACAAAAAACTAAAATTAATTTGTTTTAATTTTTTTGAGAGGGTTAGTTATAAATTACTATATGAAGTAATCTTTTCAAACACATCATTTAAAAATAAAACTTTAAAAAAATTATAAAAAGATTAAAATCTACAAAATAAACAAAAGGTAACTACGATGTGTCAAGCAATAAAACTCAACACATGGCAAGCAATTAGCCCTTGTAGGATTTTTTATAAAAAGTATAGAAGTATGTAAAATAGAAAAATAATAGTTGGTGTAAAAACTAAAGTGTATAATTTTTTTATGAATTAAAATTAAATACATGTTTAGCTTATTTTTTTCAATTTATTTATTACATCTTATAAGTAAAAATAGGTCAAAAGAAAAAAATAAAATGAAAATAAATTCTTAAAAGGAGTTTTCACTTATCTTAATTTAAAACACTTTAGCTTCTACTAGAAGTGTTTGTAGGTAAGGGTAGGTCGTGATCCGAAATTTTTTTAAATTCTTGGTTTAGGCCTGAATCGAAACTGTCCTAGCCTGAAAGCCCGAATCATTATGCAAAAATTAACAAAAATTATTATTATATTAATATTTATATATTTTTATAAATAAATTTAAATAAAATAATTTTTTATTATTAAATAGTAATTTAGGTTGGGTTAAATTAAATTAATAAAGATCTTGTCTAAACTTAACTCTGGCGAGTCAAGACTATTAGATCGAGTTACATAAAGATAAAGTTTTTATGGAGAATTTATATAATTAGCTTTTAAGAGTTAAATAACCAAATAACTTTTTTTTCTTTTTTAAGTTATTATTTTGGACACAAATTTAATTTAACTCATCTCTTTAATTGTTCCTTTTTTATCACAATCTCGTTACTTTTATCTACAAGCAACCACTCACATCTCACCATATGTTTAAGGGAAAAAAAATACTACAAAACCATTGTACCTTCTTAAAACAGAAGAAGTCGACTTTATCTTAAGAATTGCAACTATAATAACCGAAAACAACGAGGCTTCATTTTCGTTTTAATTTTTTAATATATTGTTTTTACTTTTGGTTTGAAACTTTTTTGAAGAGCTTTTAATTACCGTTTTTTTTTTCTTTTGAATATTGAATTATTGTTTAATTTAGACATGTTAATAAATTGGATGTGGAAACAAATTTAGTTTGTGTTGTTTTAGGTTTAGACATAATTTTTAGTAATTTGAATTGATTTAAATTATTTATTTAATAATAATCTTTATATAATAAAATAAACTTACAGGTTAAGCAAGCTGAATGAAGCCCAAGCCCGAAAAAAGAATTACAAAAATTTAGGTCGTGTCTTGATCTATAAACATCTTTATTTTAGCTAGTTGTTACATTAAAATAATCCAATCAAATAAGTTTTTATTCTACTAAATATCTTTTTCTCCTATCTTAAGTTTTTTTAGGTTAAAGAGTAAATTTGCTACCATACTATAAGTAATTATTAAAATTTGTTATGATATTTTTTTATTGATATTTATCATTGTACTTTTGAATTAAATACAAATTTGCCATTATAATTTAACTTAACATTGAAATTTATCACTCAACCTTTGTTTGATTAAATTTTGTCATTAAATTTTAATTTTTATTTGAATTTTTCACTCAACTTTGATTCTGCATGATTTTAAGATAAAATTTAATAAGAAAATTTTTTTAGATATTTTATTTTAATAATTATGGTTTAATAAATTAGTTAATAAAAGATGATAAAAAATTAAGCTTTTGTATTTTATAAAATAAAAATTTTATGTTTATTTTTTTTAATTTTTACATTTTTAATAAATTAATTTTATTTTTAAATCTTTTAAAATTAAAGCTGAGTGATAAAATTTATTAAAAATTAAAGTTTAATGGCAAAATTTAATCAAATAATAGTGAGAAATTTGTTATAATTTTAAAAGTACAATAACAAATATCATTAAAAATATCATTCAATATCTACCTATAGTATTGCAGCAAATTTGCCATTAATCCCTTTTTTTTTTAATGTCTCAAAATGTTTTTTTATTTAAAAACTTTATATTCCTACCTTTTATATTTATAATTTTTTTCTTTTTGAAAATAGAAAATATGACATAATACTATTATAAAAAATAATTTTATGATATGACATACATAAAATTCAAAAGCTTCTTTTTTATTTTTTTTAACATGCATGAAAATCAAAGATAAACATTTAAAATAAAACAAAGGAATAAGAAGGTTGACAAAAGATCAAGAAATCAATTTACCAACAAATCTTCCTCGAACAAAAAACAATAGCTAATTCCCAAATAAGATAAAATAAAAATTCGTTTTAAAAATTATTTAGACTTTAAATAATGATTTTGATGTTGTATGATTTTTTTCCCCAAAAAATCTTTTACACATAAAAGAAAAACAATTACCATAAATAATTTCTATACATTAGATTGCTTAAATTCAAGTGGTAAATTAAGACATACTCTTAGGCTAATTAATTATTTTAAATTCACTTAAAGACATGCTCTTAGGCTAATTAATTAGGGATAAAAGAAAAAAAAAAGCATTGACTTTAGTATTGTTTAAGATTATTCTGACCGTTCCATTCTTTTTTTTTTAAATTTTAATATATAAGGTTAAATTTTTAATTAAAGTATTAAATAAGAAGTTTGTTACTAACAAGATAAGTAATTGATAAAATAATCAATAATTGAAAATTTGTTTTTGCAAGGATTCATGTATGAAAAACATTAATCTTAGAATATTTTATTACTTGATAACAATATTTTATATCGATGTATAAGTTTGCTTGAATGATTTAAGCAAAAGGAGGTTCTTTGTATTATTCTTTTTATAATAAAGTTTTATACAACTAATTTCTTAGGTCAAATTTTCCTTTTATTTTTCTCCTTCATTCACATTTTATTAGTATTTTTCGCATGAATATATTTAATATTTTGACATAAATATAATTTTAATGATTTTAATTATTTTTTTGACATAAATATAGCTTTAAAAGTTTTAATTATTATTATTTTTATAAATATTAATTATATAAATTATGATATAATATCCTTAATATTTATTTATTTTTACTACATTTTAATTTACTAAAGTACTATTTTAATCATATATCCAACTATTAATTTTAGTTTAATTGCTAAAATACTTAATCTTATTATTAGACTAAATCACTCCCATTCATCCAATCTTACATTATTATAGAGACACAAAATGATTTCATGAGAAAACATTGAGGGTGCGTTTATAAATTTAAATTTAAATTTATATTTGAATTTTAAAATTTAAAATTTATAATTTTAAATTCATGAATTTAAAAATTTTTGTTTGGATAATTAAGAATTGGATTTGGATTTCAATGAAAATTAATTCTTAACTCGTAAATGATAGAGTAATAACGAAAAAGTAATTTTATAAATTTTTACTTTTAAATAAAATTTTAAATTTTAGATTTGAATCATTTAAAATTAATGTTGAATTTGTTCAAATTCAAATCTAATTTTTTATTTAATATTTAAATTTAAATCCATGTTTTTAAATGGACCATGAAAGAATTCTTAGAAATAGTGATTTTGAAATATTAATTTTAAATTTTAAAATAAAATAAAAATCCAGCAAGGCGTTGGCGCGTTGATTTGGTGTGAAAGCGAAGAAGTTAAGGAAAAAAAAAAAGGGGAAAAAAGAAAGAGCTATAGGTTATAGAGTAAATGCGTTTTGTTGTTTTACTCATCAATTCGAAAAAAATAAAACTAAAAAGAAAAAAAAAAAAAAAGAGAAAATCAAAATTGAAGAGAAAGCGAAAGCGAGAAAAAGAAGCGAGAAATCTCCAATCAAAATCCTTCAGTTTTCTGCGTATGAGGTAAAGTTATTGCTTTGGAGATTTGAAGAAGAAGAAGAAGAAGATGAGTTGGAGAAGAGTGTTGAAGTCGGTGCAGGCTTTGGCAGCGTATAGCCTTCTTTTCTGTTTCACGCTTTTGCTCCTTCTTCAGCTGGATCATGTCGTTTCTTACTCTTGGTGGTCAGTTCCTTTTATCTCTCTTTAATCTTTGTCATATATTATTTTGTTTCTTTTTTTTACATGTTTTTGTTTCAATGTGATTTTGGTTGAATTATCTTCTGACATTGAACGTTTTCTTTTAAAAAAAGAATTAGCGTAATCCTTAGATAGACGGTTTTAGATTTTTTTTTTTTTTTAAGTTTGGTTTTGCGAGGATTAATAGAAGTTTTAATGATTATTTAGGAAACGTTTGCCTTTGCTGGAAAGAAAAAAAAGGCTTTATTCTTTTTTTCAGTTTTAATATAATATTTTACAGGAGGGAAACTGTTTTTGCCTGCAAAGTTTCTTCCTAGTAGAAGTTTAGTAGAAAGGGAAGAAATTTTCCCAAACTATCGATGGATTTTTACTATAGTTTTGATAAATGAATAATTATACAATCAATATGATTAGTGAATAATATAAAGTTTTCTTTTTCAATCTGTAATTGAGTGCACTGGATGGATATTGTTATGTTATTAGAGATGAAATTAATGGCAAGCATTTAACATAAAACAAGTTGCAGAGGAATTGAGGATTCATGCTGAAAACTAAAGCAAAAAACTTGGAGATGAATAGCGGGAAAGTCACTTAAAATGGTTTGAGGGTAGTTTGTCGGTGGAGTTGTCGGATACAGTTACATCTCATTTGTCGAGGAAACTTACAGTTGCATGATCATGCTAAGTTGGAGCTCATTTTGTCTATTATTTTAGCAGAAAAGGACTTGTACTGATGCCTGTAGTATGACTCTTTGGGAAAGGAAAAAGCCTCTGTACCAGAACGATAAAGCATGAAATTCTTTTCCACCCTCTAATTGTTTGTGTTAAAATGACGAATGAATAAAGAGGTGCTTTTTGGGGAAAAAAAGCATTAAAAAAATTCTACAAGACAAGTGCGCAAAGTGAAATTGAATATTATTGGGACGTAGGAATTATGTTATGCGCTTTATTGTTAACATTCGACAGTGCATTGTTATTATTTAGAATAGAGTGTGAAAAAAATTTCACTGTCTTGCCTGTCAGTACTTATTGGATAGCATGACCGGATATTTCATCATATTCTGAACGAAGAAAAATGGCTGACATGCGCATGCTTGCCTCTTTTGTTGGAGCCATTAGCTTCTAAAACAGCAGTATTATGACAATTCTCAGACTTGGTTTCTAAAAGCCAATCTTCATTCTCCAGGTGGACTAGAGGGCTTCCTATGAAAATATGGTTTGAAGTTCATGTTAGGATCTTGTTGAAATCTTACAAATGATTTTTTTCAGGTAATATGGTCCAGTTCTGAATGTTAGTTGCTCAAAGTCTCATTGGAACGGAGAGGTAAACGTTATGTAATTTGAAAATATCAAACAACTAGATCAAATAAATCGTCAAAGTAATGGAGAGAGGCTATTGTTCTTCCTATCATGTTTAGCGATCGATTTTAAGAAGTCAGAATTGTAAAGATTATATGCAAATTCAATCATTTGAATTTCAGAAATTGGGTTTTCAAGCCTTGTGATTTTAACTGTTGAGAAATTGTTTGACATTTGGTAATGTTGGTGTTTTTTGTCAACTTATTAGTGTATTCTTGAATTCGTGGTTGAAGAGGGTTGGTATTCTTTTTATGATTGGACAGTTAAGAATAGCCAGGGATGTTGGGTACTAGGGTATTATGTGGATGGTAATGAGATGGATTAGTAAGGATATCAGATCCAAGGAGTTTTCATTTGCAAGAGCTAGTTTGACATCACCATCACTTTACATGTCAATGATGAGTGCTTGGAGGCTGAGGGTGCTCAAGATGCTAGGTGGATCCTTTTCCGTTCAAGGAAGAGCTTGAAGGAGTGATAGTCTTGCTGTTTGAGTATACAGCCTTAGGTTTTAATTAATATTGAATTTCATTGCTGTTGCAGAATAATAGTACATGATTGCCCATCTCCTCAAACGAAACTTGAAATGCTGAGGCTTGTCATGTTCTGCTGTAAATCTGGCCTTTTGAGCAGTATGTTTTAAGTTTTTTTGGAGTCTTCTTTTTTTCTTGCTTTTCTTTCCTCCAATTAATGTTTTGGTTCTATTCTGCATTACCAAATGCTCTTAAAGAGCAAAGAGCTAAAATTTTCATGAGTGAAATAGATTAAATTTTTTCCAGGGTGTGGTTGATTCCAAGGAGGGGAATATGAGTTGCTTGAATATGTAGATAAACGTGCAGAAGTTTTTGATTTAAAAGCCAATGATATGACATTCCTGTGACCTTGGGAATATGGATTTGTTATCTATTAGTTTATCTCCTTTCATTAATTTTTGGTTTTA
>JBBYHL010004778.1:0-18284 GCA_038381835.1 Adansonia madagascariensis
GTACTAAATGGGTCTTTAGGAACAAACTTGATGAGCATGGAACCATAGTTAGAAATAAGGCTAGATTAGTAGCTAAAAGATATAGTCAAGAAGAAAGAATTGATATTGATGAGACTTATGCTCCCGCACCTAGACTAGAGGCCATTAAAATACTATTAGCATTTGCATGTTTTAATAATTTTAAGTTGTTTCAAATGGATGTTAAAACTGCTTTTTTAAATGGTTTTATTAATGAGAAAGTTTATGTTGAGCAACCACTCAGTTTTGAAAATCCTAATTGTCCTGATCATGTTTTTAAACTTTTAAAAGCCTTGTATGGTTTAAAGCAAGCACCCAGAGCATGGTATGAAAGGGTTTCAAAATTTTTAATTGAAAATGGTTTTAATAGAGGCAATGTTGACAAAACTCTTTTTATAAAAGTCAAAGGTAAGGGCATTTTAGTGGTTCAAGTTTAGGCTGATGATATTATTTTTGGTGCTACTAATGAATCTCTTTGTCAAGAATTTTCTAAGTTAATATAAGGTAAATTCGAGATAAGCATGATAGGAGAATTAACATTCTTTTTAGGACTACAAGTTAAGCAAACAAAAGATGACATCTTCATTAATCAAGCTAAGTATACAAAGGAATTACTCAAGAGGTTCAAAATGGATGAAGCAAAGCCTTGTTCCATACCTATGAGTATTTCAACAAAACTTAAGAAGGATGAAAAAGTTAAATGTGTTAACTCTTAGGTCTATGATAGGCTCATTGCTATATCTTACCACATGTAGACCTGAAATAATGTTTAGTGTATGCCTATGTGCTAGATATCAATCATCACCTAAGGAGTCACATTTAGTTGCCGTAAAAAGAATTTTTAGATATCTTAGAGACACTTTTAATCTAGGCTTATGGTATCCAAAAGAATCATCTCTTGCTTTACATGCTTATTCCGATGCAGATTTTGGTGGATGTAAAATTGATAGGAAAAGCACTTTCGATACTTGTCAATTTCTTGGAAATATGCTCATATCATGGTTCTCAAAGAAATAAAATAATGTTACTTTATCCACAATCGAAGCAGAGTACATATCCGCGGGAAATTATTGTGCCCAAATCTTATGGATAAACCAACAAATGGAGGATTTTGGCATTACTATGGATCACATTCCAATTAAATGTGACAATACTAGTGCCATTTGTCTCACCAAAAATCTAATTCAACACTCTAGAACTAAGCACATAGAGATTAGACATCACTTCATTAGAGATAATGTGCAAAAAAAGTGATATAGTGCTTGAATTCATTGATACCTTGCATAAACTAGTTGATATTTTCACCAAACCACTTGACAAGGATAGATTTTGCATACTTAGAAGAGAACTTGGCTTAATGAATACACACTAAATTTATAAATAAATAAAATTTTGATATATTGTGTATACACCTTCTTTTGTCCAAACCAATTTTTGGCATCCTAGGAGTTAGGGAAAAGATGATAAAGTAAAAAAAATAGAAATAAAAGCTGGAGGATGACTACTAGATGCCTTGTTGCTAGGCACTATTAGGTGACACGGCACCGGGCAAAAATTTTTTTTGGAATGCCCTAAAATGCCTCTAGGCTGTATTAAAGAAAATGTAAAAGTGAGGCATTAAAGACCACTTTTCATGGTGTCATTAGGTCCACAAATGAATAAACAAATCAATTTCCCATTATTCATGGCCAAGTTGAGGTAAATCGGGAAGCTATAGGTACATATAAGTTATATTAGGGTGCAAGTATTGATACGAGGCCTTTATGGTGCGAAAAACATGAATTTTCACATGTAATATCGATATAAAAAGGGTTTGGTATCGATACCCAAGGCATAATATCGATACCTGACATGTTTGTATCGATATAGACCTTGGCAGTAGCTAAAGTTGTGATTTTTGCCAAAATGTATCGATACACAAGCATGAGTATCAATACAAATCCATGGAGTATCAATACAGGCCTCTAAGTCTCGAGACTGGAAACTTGTTTTGCTTTTAGTATCGATACACAGCTCATTATATCGATACTCAGGAGTAAAAAGTCCCTTGTGTATTGATACAACATGTTTTGTATCGATACACTAAGGCATTTTTACCTAGTTCAAGGCACTTTTTAGCCTTTGAAAACTCGATTTAAACATGTTTTTGAACAAAGAAACTGTCATAAAACATTGCAAACCTTAACTATGGGTTCATTAACAGATTCAAACAAATTTTTAGAGGGTAAAAAATTAATGGCAAAGGTCACTATCATAAGATATATGGGTGTAAGAGGGTATGGCAGGCATTTCTCCAGTTGCAAGCTGTCACAGCCTTTCTACCTCCTTGCTCAGCATGGCAGAACCAATAAGAAGAGAGTCAGCTGAGCATGGTAGCTAGAGATGTCCCCTAGTATAGAAGGGAAAAATAAAAAATGCCCTTCCATAGTCTTCTAAAAGTAGGGGCTGAGCATTAAATCAAACACTACTAGCTATCTTAGAAAAAAAAAACTCTCTCAGCTATTAAAGAAGCTCTCCAGCAATCTCAAAATACTCTTCATCTATTCCCACAATTCTTTCAGCAACTCCAACTCTAAAAACTTCACCAAAAACACCATTCGATTGCCTTTCACCCTTAACCAACCTCCAATACTGTAGCTCCCTAAAACCACCATCAGAACACCTTTAAAAGCTTAACCTTTCACATATTTTCATCCTCAAAACACCCTATCAGCAAACACATTACTAGAAAGCTCCTTTCCTTTTACCCTTTTCTTACTAAATAATAGCAAAAAAAGGGAAGAAATTAAGATTAAGTCACTATTTTAAAAAGGAGGAAGCTTTAAGCTTTTTGCTAGTATATCTTTTACCTTGTTCCATATATTTTTCTATTTTGATCATCCATTTCATTTTAGTGAGCCCTTCATGTTGCCATGACCCTCCTAATACTCCCATGCATCTTTGTTGCTTTGGTTGTGGTAGTCCTAGAATTTTGATGACCCTCTTGACTCCTTGATGTTGTTAGATATATAAACTCTACATGCTTATTTTCATCATCATGTAGCCTCTTTTCATGCATATTATGCCATGTTCCTTCCATATTCATATAACCATTTAATATTTAAATGGTTACCTTAATGTGTCTTAGGTATACTAAAGTATTTTTCTTGTGTTTTAAGGAGGCTCATGAAATAAAAATGCTATCTTGACAACTTCAACATCCAATTCTTTGTATAAACATGTTTATATCATTTCCATCCATCGTATTTATCATCTTCCTACATTTATGTAACCCATTTCCATGTCAAAATATCATCTTTGCATGTTTGCAGGTTTAATCCATGTTTATCTTTGTATGTGCGATATTTTGTTTGTGATATCTCCACTAAAATGCTTGCTTGTTTCTTACAAACTAATTTTTAGAAACATACCTAAGTTAAGTTCATGCTACCTTCAATAAACGAAGAATAACACAGACTTAATGCTTTCTTTAAATTGGTCTCCCATTCTTGGGGCAAATCAACATTTCAGCTTTGGATTCATGGTGAAAGAAGTTCATTTTCTCCAAAAAAAAGGGAAATCCTTTTTAGTATTAATCCTTGATCTTGAGTCTCATGTTCCTTTTGGTGACATAGTCAATAGGTTGTTCCATCATCCCAAACTACTTTAGGATTGTGGAATGAACTTGTGAAGCCTGTGTTACTTTCTGTCACGGACATTCGGATATCCGAGGCCCGAGTCTATCTTCAAAAAAATCAAAATATCAAATAATCCCCCTATTATTTGCTCTGGTAACATTGTAGTCCAAACTTCAAAAATTATTTTTGAGCCACAAAATATTTCCTTTGATTTTTCAATATTTGTCCTTTAAAAGGCATCGAATTACCTTTCTAACGGTGTCTTATTTGCCCTTGGATCATCCCAGATGAGGGAGTTAGGATTTTTTGAACCTTTGCTGTCTGAAACCCCTAGAACCAGCATGTAGCATTCTATTTGGGCCATTACGGCCCACCAGATATTTTTGTGAAATTTCTAAATATTTTCCCAAAAAATTCATAAAATTCCCTTTTTGAAAAGGTATTATTTATGGTCTAACAATCTCGGATAAGCTTGGAATGATTTTTTGAAATCCATCATGCCCTTTTAATTATACATGCTGCCAATGCTGAGATGAACCTAACTTCGAAAATTAATTCTCCTAAAAAGTGATTTTCTAGAATTTTTGGAATATTTTTATATTAAACCTTGTCGAGCTACCTTTTCAATGGTGCCCATTTAGTCTCAGAAGTCTTCGGATGCACCTGAAAAAATTTGAAAATGGAGATAACACGATGTTGTCCCCTATTTTCAACCTAATTTTTGAATCTCCTTTTATCGAGATGTTCGGATGTCTCAAAATGCATCTATTTAATGTCCCTCACAACATCAAGCCCTTTTGAATTGGATCAAGATTAAGACACAAAAAATAAAATTTCATATTAAAATTTTCGCTAGTGGAGATACTTTGATTTCATTACTAGATGGGGATACTCCAACCCTGTTTTTAAATTTTCCTCATTGTTCTTAAATGTTTTCCTAACTTTAGGGGTACTCCAACCTCATTTTTAATTAAAAAATTTAAATTTTCTCTTTGTTCCTAAATATTTTCCTAACTTTAGGGATACTTCAACTCCATTACTCAAAAGGGATACTTTAACTCTTTTTTTCATTAAAAATTTAAATTTTCACTTTAATCTTAACTATTTTCATAACTCTATTTTAGAGGATACTCCAACCCTGTTTTTACCTCAAAATTTTAAAATTTTCTCTCCTCCGAATGCCTCAAATTGTTTTGATAAAAATCGTCGTCGTTTTTTAAATTACCACCAAAGCCATACCAATTTCTAAAATTGTTATCTAGGTTATTCTTCAATAATTGAAGACAATTATGAGATACATTTTGATCGCCCATCTTTTTTTATGTTCTTTTATTTGTGTTTGCTTGTTTATGATATTATTATATTTCTCATTTTTTGCCTCAGTAACTTGTTTCCTTTTGTAGTGTTATTGCGTATTCATATTTAAAACTCATTTTCAAATGAAATTTATGAGGCAGTGTTTCGTGTTGGTATCTCTCTAGTGCCTAATATGAAACATCCAATTTTTAAAATCTAATTCGGACATCGTTTTCATAAAGAAATCCCTATGTTCCTCACATCTCCGAGGCACATAAATGATCTAATTTTCCCTAATAAAAAAACCCCAGATTTACATTTTCCAAAACTTCATGCATTAAAGAGTATTATATCTAAATAGAGACCAAATGAAATCGATTTAACTGAGACTAAAGTGAGATATAGTTAGTAGGTACCTATTTTGAGCGTCATGGGGATGCTAGTCCTTTTCTACGCATAACCAATGCCCAAGCACAACCAATGAATCTTTGGACTTTATAGACCTTGAAAAAAGTGTTTTGAGTTTTGTAACTCGTAATATTATTTTCAATAGGCGTTCGATCTTGCCTAGCCTAAAATGATCGGTGGTGACTCCAAGTTTATGGCTACTTTGTGGTGGCCATCCGGGTCTAGTTGGATGAGCGACTCATCCGATGGTCCTTATCCCCTTCATATAACCATGCTTAATCCAAATCCCAATCAAGGTATAGCTTAAAGGCTCAACCACAACAAACCAACATTTATTTTTAAGTCGAGCACGCTATGCCCTTCGAATCATTTTAAGTTTTAAAGGCTAGGCACGTGGCAACAGCTTGGTGACTCCATTGGGGACCATAAAGAATTAGGCCTATAACTAGCTATTTCTCATTCGATTTTTGGTTTTTCAGTCTCTATAATTATTTAGATAATTCTTTTTTATTTTTTGCCCTACTAATCTCTATTGTTTTTGTTTTTTTCCTGTGATTGTTAGGGATTATTCGTGCCCAAATAAATATCGATCTGAATAAATATGGTAATATGGGAGTGAAACAAAAAGGTTTAATTGTTTCCGTAATACATACCATGCATTTGCTTTTGCACTAGATTCCCACCATACACCATGGTGTGGTTAGTATCCTAATTACTAGGAGGAAGTGAGCCATCTGCCTTTGTGAGTAACCCTCTGCATAGGCATGGCAAGACCTTCCAAGATGTAAACTACCTATGTCTCTCATGAATACCCTTTTGCACTTGCATAGGGAAACATATCCACCAGATCAAACCTATTCCACCAAACCAGCGATGGGCCAAGGATCAGGATGCCTCAGCTGTTCGTACCAGACGAAAGAGCAATTTGGCTACCGAAATAGGAGTCAACTTAAACCCATGTAGTGAACCCTACGAGCTAAACCATGTCAAACCATACCAGATGCTACTAGAATAACCCGAAAATTAGGGTCACTTGGGGAAACATTTCTTACCTTTACTCCTACATACCATTGGTTATGTGGGTGATGATAGATGAATGTTGTCACCCTATCATCACCCATATTTGTCTTTTTATTTTTATGATCATTATTTTAGGATGTGCCATTACTTTTGATGGCAAATCTTCATTAATAAGTGGGTAAGGACAAGTGAATGCTATTACCCAAAATGCCATCTTAAAATAGTCGTATCTGACCGAAATAAATTATCATGTTGCTTGAATGATGGCTTAACATGTACTTAACATAAATAGTGATGAACGAACGTCATCGTTTAAATAGTCAGTCTTAGTCACCGTGAGGTATCATGTTGCTTAGTGAAGAGGAAATTTTAATATGGACATGCCGGTATGCTACCCGTTTAATGCCTTAACATTTATATTCATCATGTCTGCCCTAGGCATTGTACCTCCTATTCTCAAGGCAAATTTTATGATACACTTTTGTTGCTATTCTTTCATTTCTTTATCTTTTACCTATTATTTTGTATTGGTTACTAACTCATTCTCTTTTTGCTTTTCTTTTTCACCATGCATCATTTCATCATAATTACTGTCCTCATGGGACAATTGGCTCTAATGGATTAGTGTTCACCAAAGGGTATCTGTCATGGAGCAATAGTCCACTTCAGAGCTAAAGCCCTTTGAAGAAGTTCGAGCATGGTTGGAGCACCGACAACGTAAAGATGGAGACATCCTAAAACCAAGGTATGCCTCGATAGTGCATGAAAGGATCATGATAGGGTACTGTCAAAATGATTAGCAAGATCTGAAGACCATATGGATTAGTTGGGACAATACTAAAAGGGAATCATTCACTAAGAGATATAGAGATATCACTCTCTACTTTAAGTTCGTTTAGATGTCAGTTTGTTGCAAGCGGCTTTTCAATTTTGCAGTCTAGCATACCGATGTTTCACTTTCAATCATGAGGATTTAGTCCCCACGGTTGATGATTACACTGCATTACTCAACATTGAGAAAGCGAAGGTCAACATAATATATTATAAAGCATTGAATCCTTCAACCTTCAAGAAAAGGTTGGCTCAAATCCTCAAGGAAACCAAGTCTTAGATTGAGAGCCATATAAAAAAAAGGGGAATAGTGAATGCATCTCATAGGCTAGTTTGAAGGAAGCAATGGCGAGTACGGTTGACATCTGAAAAATCTAAGATATCTATGCTTTGGCAATATATGGTCTGGTTATATTCCCAAAGACATTAGGCTATATTGAAGCTACAATAACAGATGTATTTTCTCATTTGTACTGCAACATCAATATCGAAATGGCCATCCTTGTCAAAACTAGTCTAGCTCTTAATTTTTGTAAGAAAATGGGAACGGGCCCATTCGTCGGATGTGCACCGCTTCTTCACATTTGGCTCTTCAATCACTTTAGCCCTAAAGAAAGTAGGACGTCGTGCTATTTCTTACCCATTTTTAGCCCTATCTCTAAGGTTTGTGAGAAGGAATGGCCTCAAGACAAATCTAAAGAGCAATAGGTCCAAAAATTTCAAAACCTCAAGGGAGAGGAGGTAACATGGAAGGCCTTTTGGTTTTCCCTACAAATAGTCATATACCGGTATGAAGCTTATGGTTGCGTGCAACTTATGGGATTATGGGGAATACTAGCTAAGCCTCTCTTTTACGCCTTCGACAGTTCTGGTGCTGTCAGTACATCCCTTTCATCCAAGGCCTAAAGTTATGGGATTTCGACTATGGTGAGCCCGACTACAAGTTAAAAATCCAGCTAGCCTTTCATACATGGAAACAAACCCGTTGCATGGACAGATATTGGAGAGGGAGTAGTATGACCCCAGGGTATGATGAATGGAGGATTTGTCATATTAATGACACCATATCATTATCTAGTATCAGGACATCATAAATGTCAATTGACAAATTTTCTTCTAAAATTGAATTGCTCAAGCAAAAGTTCAAACAAGAAAAGAAAACCTTTGCCAAGGAGATCGTTCGATTAAATGAGGAAAATAGTAAATTAAAAATGGATCTCTACCTCAGGGATGGCAAGATGAATAGGGCTATCAAGGAGAAAAACCACCTCAAAGAGGATCTCAAGAGGTTAGAAAGAGACTATGTGGCCTTTAACAAAGCAAGCAAGTCCCGAATGCTTGGAAAGTAATTGGCCGAGTGAAGGACAGAAATTACTACTCTCGAGAAAAAACTACACCAATGGAAAGAAGTTGCTAGGGTCAATAGGGAAAAGCTTACTAGAACCCAAACTCTTGCATCAACTTATTGAAGGAGGAACAAATAATTAGAGGCTCAAGTCTGGGATTTGAAAGCAAACTAGGTCAAGAATAGAGTTCTGACACAGAATTGAAAACTTAAAGCATTCTCTTCAAGCTCACCAAAACCAAGTCAACGTACTAATGAGAGCCTTCGAACAGCGAGAGCAATAATGTCTTCAAGTGGTTGATCACGTACACCAAAACTATCAGGACTATCATCATCGTCTCACAGAGTAGGTATAGTTAGCTCAGTTGAAGGTCGAGAACATGATAGATGTAGCCCAATCCTTGACATGTGAGATCTTGCCCACCGGAGCCCACGAGCAAGAGTTGTTGTATTTATTAGACCATGTAATTAAGCAACGTAATCATGTCAGGCATTTTCAAATGTAATCACATGTAACTAAGACATTTTGTTTCTTTAATGAAATATGCTATTGGCGGAGTTGTCCCCTTAACCTAATTATCTTTTTTGCATTTGCATAACCTAATCCTTTCACGATTTTTATTCATTCATCCTTATTGCATAAAACATATACATAAACATACCATAAAGGCCTAATCCAAAAATAATTTAAAGTGAAGGTGATCTAAAACACGAAATCTACAGTTCGTCATCGGTACAACACTCGCTATCGTTGAAAAGTGATGGAAAACAATCACCAGGCCCTTATCAAAAGCCTCAAACTTATGGATAGAGAGTCCCAAGAGTAGGCACTCTATAAAAATGAAGAACATTGAGCAGATGTCACTGAGCTAACTAAATTGTTGTCCAATGCATTGAAGGAAAAAGGGTAAATAAGTGTAATCAAGATAGGGAAAGAAGCGACCATCCTAACAGCAATTTGAATGGTGGTACTAAGGCCACCATTGCTCAAGAAGGGGCATAACATGGGCAACACCTTCGATAACAAACATCCCACCATCTTTGCCATTTATTTTTATTAATATTACAACAGCATCCCACTTAATTAAAGGATTTCAAGGCCTAAGCTCTTCACCGTCAAGGCCTATAATCTCAGACCTCGATGAGCACATAGAGCAAGAGAAAGCAAAGAGGTTTTCAAAAAATGTTGAGAACTTGACAAGTATCACTTATTAGAGAAACTTCTTCCAGATGTGGAAGGAAGTAACAAATTTAGAATCATAGATACAAAGTTATTAGGGCTAGTTTTGAGCATCGTCATCCCTCCCAAGTTTAAAGTGCCTGATTTTGAAAAATACAACGAAACTACTGACCCTACTGCCTATTTTCGCATGTACTACAATAAAATGATGGGACACAAAGAGAATAAGAAGTTGTTGATCCATTGCTTCTAGGATAGCTTGACTGGGCAGCTCTCCGATGGTACATAGGACTTGATCTTGTAAGAATTCAGACATGGGCAGACTTGGCATGCGCATTCCTTGAACAGTCTAAACATGTATCTGATTAGGTTTTAGATCATCTTTCTCTAATGAACATGGAGAAGACATCTTTCGAGAGTTTTAGGCAATATGTTCAAAGATAGAGTGAGGAGGCGACTCAAGTTCACCTTTCTTTAACCAAAAAAGAAATGACAGTTATGTTTGTTGGCACCCTACAAACTCTTTAGTACGAAAGCCTAGTAGGAAACACAATGAAAAATTTCATCGATATGGTTATATCAGGTGAAATGATTGAGAATGCCATCAAAAGCAATAGGATATCCGTTGAGAAAACATCTGAATCAGTCAAAACGATAGTAAATAAAGGTAAGAAGATAGAAGTGAATGCTGTAGCGAGAATAGTGCTAGGTTTAATCAAGTATGCATCTAGCATAGCCTATGTACTTCCCAAGCACATTGAATAGGGGTCTTACCCTTTACTCATCAGTACCTCAACTAGTCCACACTATCGAGTTCGCTCCTACAATGAGCTTTGCACCAAATCCCGTGCAAAGTGCAACCTAGAATGCATAGCCCTATGATATGAACAATGCGAGAGCTTCGAATAACCAACAAGCATCGTGAGAAAGGAAGCGCTTTGAACCATTCCCTTACTCGTATAAAGAGATCTACTCTCACTTATTGGCAAGCAAACTAGTGGCTCTAGTATTCACAAAACCAAGATCACCATTGTACCCTAAATGGTATGATGAGAATGCTTATTATGAATACCATGTAGGAGCACAAGGCCACTCCATTGAGAACTGTACTTCATTCAAAGAAACGTGTAAAGTTTGTTAGAAAATGGAGTGATCAAGATTAAGCAAGGTCCTACACCCAATGTAAGGGCCAATTTACTCCTAATCATGCCAAACTGAGAATGAATGCGATAATTGATAGAAAAGGCTATCAGATTAAAAGAAGTGTAAGAGAAGTCAAAACCCTGATGAACAAGGTTTGGTAGGCTTTCATGAAAATTAAAATAGTAACAGATAATAAAAGTCAAAGAAAAAATACTATTGATACATCTTGCTGCCACTACGGCCAGGAACAGGACTTGTAACATTGTTTGTCATTCTTGGAGATGGTCTAGGGAATGATGGATTGATCTGAAATCGAGTTCTACGATGAGTGGGATAGATATGTCGATCCATCTATCAATGCTACTAACGAAAAGAAACCCACTGATGGTCAGATCTCTAGTTGTCTGTCTCTTACGGGCATGAGGAAAAGAGCTATGTGGTCATACTCTGGAGGAGGATTGATAAGGCCATGAAAAATTAATTTAGAAGAAAAAGTATCTACGAAGACAAAGGGAAACGAAAGATGAAGGCTAGTAAGCAATTAAAAATCAGCACTAATGCTAATTCGTCTCAAACGCGTGTTGAATTAGACCTAAAGGAAATGATCTTTAAAGAAAACTGCAAGATTATGGAAAACATAGAAGAAGTTTGGATGCCAATGAATTTGGTTTGGCAAATCCTGGTGTAAGCTAAGCTACTTAATGCAATAGAGAAGATTGAGGTAAGGATAAACAACTTCTGTGATTTTCATACTGTTTGCGATCACACTCTTTAATGATGCAAAGAGTTTTGCACAATGGTTCAAAGGATGATGAACGAGGGTAGCATCGAATTCTATGATGAATTGCAAACCTCACATACCGAATCTACAAATGCAACATCATCCATCAATGCACTAAAAGAAGAAGAGGGCAATCTCCCTTAAAGGCTTGGAAGGCCATCGATTTTGTATGACAATTGACCAAGAGTTAAACTTGACCATATTCAGCCTCCGCCAAAGATGATCATTCAACTTCCATCTCCCTTCTCGTATAGAAATGATAATATAGTTCCTTGGAACTATGAAAGCAAAACCTTAATCATCAAAGAATTTAGCTAGCAAGCAGCAAGTGTTGACCTTTTAAGGGTAAGTCACCTAAGTCATAGTGGTCGATGTTATGCACCAACAGCATAAAAAAATAGCACTCAGTAAGAGAATGCCAATCTCGTTTCTCAAGCATCAAAGTTTACAACCAAGAACTCAAATTCAATAGCTATCAAAGATTTAGTAAGCAAGAAAGAACCTACGAAATTCCTCAAATTCATCAAGCATAGTGAATACAGCATTGTCGATTAATTAAACAAGTAACCGACCAAGATATCTGTGTTATCACTGCTGTTGAATTCAAAAGCTCGTAGGAGTGCCTTATTCAAGGTTCTGAACAAGGCCTATGTCCCTCCCGACATCTTTATAGGTCAGTTGCATCACCTAGTGAACAACATCATTGTCGACAATTACATATCTTTCAGCGATGATGAAATCTCGTGTGGAGGAAGAGGAAATTACAAGGCCCTCCATATCACCACATATTGTAAAGGCACCATGTTGCCTAAGGTGCTCATTGATAATGGGTCAGCTTTAAAGGTAATACCGATGTCATGCTTGAACAAGCTCTCTATTGATATATCTCATATCCAGAATAGTCATACTATTGTGCGAGCGTTTGATGGAACTTGCCGAAATATTGTTGGAAACATCACTATTCCACTCCAAATTGGCCTATGTACTTACGAAGTTGACTTCCACGTGATAGACATTGCTCCATCATATAACTGCCTATTGGGAAGGTCTTGGGTTCATTCTGCTGGGTCAGTACCATAATCTCTACACCAAAAGTTAAAATTCATCATTGAGAATAAAGTTGTTAATATTGGAGGAGAAGAAGATATCATTGTTGCTACTTTAACTGATACCCCATATATCGAACTTGACCAAGATAGCCCAGAATCATTTATCCAAGCCTTTGAGTTTGTCAATGCAACTTATATCAAAGAGGGATTGCCAATAGTCCAGCCTCAACTATCAGAAAGCACTCACATGGGTTTGAAGTTGATTATTGATAATGGTGCCCAGGCTAGAAAGGGACTTGGAAAATGCCCTTGAAAGTGGTTAACCAAATTGATAAAATAAGGTTGGGATTCAAGCCCAGTGCACAGCATAAAAGAAAGCAACCTCAAAAGAACCGTGAAAGAAGAATGGCTCATTTGTTAAGATGAGATATGGGGGATGAGCCAATGATATTCCCACCACTTCGGGAAAGTTTTTGCCTAAAGGGATGTGTAAATACTGGCTCTGCTAGTGCTGTGCTCATATTGAACAAAGAATTCAAGGATATCTCTATCAATGTGATTGGCAAGCCAAAGATGTCAACTACAAGTTTGGAGACTGGTCTGTGCCCTCTAGGGTTTGTTTCGAGTGTTTGGACTGAGATCGAGATTCCTATACTATTCAAGTTTAATCCAAAGAAATGCTATGAACTAAACCTACATGCTCTCGCCCAAAAGCATTGTAGAATCCTTTGTATGGGCAACTTTTATTAAGTATTATCAATGAAAATGACTAAGCATTTTCCATTCATTTTTTGTGTTCATAATTTTTGCCGACCTTAGACTTTTTTTACATTTTTTTCCACCTATGTTGTTCTTTTTTCATATTTTTAGGTACCACAGTGAAAGTGACATGAATCTTCATACTGAAACTTTAGAAATTAATTTCGAGCAACAAATCTATACTGGTGAGGTTGAATTTAAAAAGGATCCTGAAGAGAACCCCATACCCTTAGACCTATTGAGACTAGTTGAGTAGGAAGAAAAACAGATATTATCTCATGAAGAACCCACTAAAACCATAAACCTTGGAACAAAAGAAGACCCAAAAGAAGTCAAAATCAAAACCTTCATAAAGCCATCAACTCGAGCTAAACTAATAAGTCTTCTTAAAGAATATCAAGACGTGTTTACTTAGTCCTATCAAGACGTGCCTAGACTAGATACCAACATTGTGGTTCATAAACTTCCCCTCAAACCTGAATGTAAACCAATCTAGCAAAAGTTAAGGAGGATGAAACCAAAAATGCTCTTTAAGATCAAGGAAAAAGTCAAGAAGCAATTTGAAGTAGGATTTCTCGAGGTAGACAAATATCCTAAATGGGTACCCAACATAGTCCTAGTTCCTAAGAATGATGGTAAAGTGCGAATGTGTGTAAACTGCAAGGACCTGAACCAAGCCAGCCTAAGGATAATTTTCCTCTGCCTCACATTAATACCTTAGCAGACAACGCTGCCAAAAATGCACTATTTTCTTTCATGGATGGGTTTTCAGGCTATAATTAAATTAAAATGGCAGTTGAAGACATTGAAAAGACCACTTTCATGACCATGTGAGGAACTTTCTGTTATAAAGTGATGCCTTTTCGATTAACGAATGCTGGTGCAACTTACCAAAGGGCTATGGTAACATTGTTCCATGACCTTATGCACAAAGAAATAGAGGTCTACGTGGATGACATGATTGCCAAATCAACAAAAGAGAGTGAACATGTTACCAATTTGTGAAAACTTGTTAAAAGGCTTTGCAAGTATCAGCTCAAGCTAAATCCTACTAAATGCATATTTGGCGTCACCTTCGATAAATTATTGGGGATCATTGTGAGTAAGAAATGAATCAAGGTGGATCCTGACAAGGTTAAGGCTATCCAAAACCTACCACCACCTCAAACTCAAAAGGAAGTGAGAAGTTTCTTGGGAGGACTGAACTACTTAGCCTAATTCATATCTCAGTTGACCAACAAATGGATCCGATCTTCAGGCTACTTGAAAAAACAAAATCCTGGAGAATGGAATCAAGAATGCCAAGAAGCTTTCGATAAGGTAAAACATTACTTTTTGAACCATCCAGTACTTATGACACCAGTGCCCAGACAATAACTAATCTTGTATATATCAATCCTAGACAAGTTGATAGGCTGTATATTAGGACAACATGATGAATCAAGAAAGAAGGAACAGGCTGTCTATTACTTGAGCAAAAAATTTACAGAATATGAAAATAATTATTCATTCACAGAGAAGCTATGTTGCACTTTAGCTTGGACAGCCTTAAGGTTAAGGCATACATACTGTACCACACTACATGGTTAATCGCTAAGCTTGATCCCATCAAGTATTTATGCGAAGCCCCCACCTTGTCTAGGAGATTACCTAGATGGCAAGTTATGCTTTTTGAGTATGACATCATGTATGTGAACTAGAAAGCCATTAAAGGCAGCACAATAGCAGACTTTTTGGCAAGTCGAGCCATATATGACTATCAGCCTTTAAACTTTGAGTTTCCTAACAAAGACTTAATGTGCAAATCCGGAGCAGAGAACACTATCAAGTGCAGGTCATCATGGAAAATGTACTTTGATAGAGCTTCAAACGCCTTGGGGCATGGAATTGGGGTAATTCTTATCTCGCCCAAGGGAAACCATTACCTTTTCACATCCAAATTAAACTCTGACTACACCAACAACATAGCCGAATATGAGGCTTATATCATGGGACTCCAGGTAGCCATTGAAAGGGGCATTCGAACACTGTAAATGTTTGGAGATTCAGCCCTCATCATTTACCAACTAAACGGAGAATGGCAAACACGTGATACTAAACTAATCCATTATGGGAATCTGATATCGGAGCTTAAGAAAGAGTTTAATGATATTAGCTTTGAACATTTACCTCGATAAAAGAACCAAATTGCTGATGCTTTGGCCATTTTATCTTCCATGTTTAAAGTTAATCGAGAATCATACGTTGCTCCTGCCCAAATGAGTATCTTCTCAACCCCGACACATTGCAAGAATATTAAAAAAAATGATGGTTTGCCATGGTACCATGACATCCTTCAGTACATCAAGGATTAACACCTAGAAGATGCCACTAAAATTGATAAGACAACCATCAGATGATTAACTGCGAACTTCATCTTGGATGGTGAGATTTTGTACAACAAGGGCTGGGATCAAGTGTTAATCTGATGCGTGGATGCCTCTGAAGCCAAAAGAATACTTAAAGAAGCTCACGAAGGAATTTATGGTATGCATGCAAATGGACACTGAATGGCAAGACAAGTCACGCGATCAGGTTATTATTGACTATGCTTGAAATTGTCACAAATGCCAAATCTATGCTGACAAGATCCATGTCCCATCGACACCTCTACATGTTATGATATCTCCATGGCCCTTTTCTATGTGGGGCATGGACATGATTGGATCAATTACCCCCAAGGCTTCTAATAGGCATCATTTCATTTTGGTCATGATCGATTACTTCACCAAATGGGTAAAAGCAGCTTCTTATGCCAACATCACCATATCTGTCACGTGCAAATTTATGAAACGGGATATCATTTGTAGATATGGTCTTCCCGAACAAATCATTATTAATAATGTATACAATCTAAGAAATAAGATGATACAAGCAGTCTACTTTTAGTTCAAGATTTAGCATCGAAACTCCATCCTATACCATCCGAAGATGAATGGTGCAATTGAAGTAGCTAACAAAAATATCAAGAAGATAGCTGAAAAGATGGCTGAGCATACAAAGATTGGCATGCAAAGTTGCCTTTTGCTTTACATGCTTATCGCATGGCTGTACGAACTTTTATAGGTGCTACCCCATTTTCCTTAGTCTATAGCATGGAGGTTGTCCTACTTATCGAGGTTGAAATCCCTTCTTTTAGAGTTTTAATGGAATCACAACTTAAAAAAGGCTAAATGGGTTAAAAAACAATATAATAACTCAATCTCATCGAAGAGAAAAAGATCAAAGCCATTTGTCATAGTTAGATGTATCAAAAGTGCATGATGAAAACCTATGACAAAAAGGTCTATCCTCGTTAGTTCTGAGAAGGTGACTTGGTGCTCAAACAAATTCTCTCAATCTATGAAGATACTCACAAAAAATGGATCACAAATTGGGAAAAGCCATACGTGGTGAAACGCGTATTCTCTGAAGGAGTACTAATCTTAACTGAGATGGATGGCACTGACCTGCTTAACCCTGTGAACTCTGATTTTGTTAAGAAATACTATACTTGAAAGGACTTTAGGATAAAAACCCAAAAAGGCATCCTCTTAGTCCCTCACCTACCACTCACAAAAAAAAATCTACAGAAAAAAGAAAACAAAAAAAAAATCTTTAAAAAAAGAGAAAAATACAAGACAAAAACAAAACAAAAAATAGCTTAGGTTGAAAACCCAAAAGTGTAGCTTAAGCAACCAAGCCTTGTTCCTTTGATCAAACTAAGTCATAACCTAACCCATCTATTTTATGCCAACCCCCCACCAAAACCTCATCCACACTTGCACTAAAAAAATGGGAACTGCCTAACTTTGAGGCCTCATTCCACCATACGGTAATCAAAAAAATCTTCTTATGGGTCGACTAGCACCAAAAGGATTAACTACTCGAGAGAAATCTCTGAAGATTGTCAGCTAAGAATTAATGTCATCAACATTAGAGCCAATCGACCAAGAAGACTCCTCTTATCTCTTTTATATTTTAAAATTTTTCATAATCTCATAAGTTTGTCACAAATTATACCCTTTTTCTTTGAATAAAGATACATCTGTTTGATTTCTTGCATAACCTTTTTGTAACTCTGCATACCATGTTGCATCATGTTTATCCTTTAATTGATAATACTTGATAAATGGACAAAACTGATGATAGGATTTCCTAGCATTACTTTGAATGATAAAACTTTGCAGGAACTTTGTTTCATGTTTAAATACCAAGAACAAACTCTTGGGGGCCACAACCAATCTTGCCCTAGGACCCCACATTTAGAAAATATGCTCAAAATCTCCTCTTAGTAAGTGGTCATAAACCTCCTGTGCCTTCAAAAAAGGGACAGCCTTAACATTTATAGCCTTTGAAAATCTAGAGCAAGATTGACAAACCCTGGGCAAAAAGCCACCTCACCAAAGCCGAAGAAAACCCAAAACCAGCCATTGGATTAGGCCTTTAATGTCATCATCCTTGCATCAATTAGGCAGGAATTTGCATCTCCATGCATTATGCAGTATTTAACATCTTATAGCTATCAGCTCTCGTACACAGAAGTCAAATTTATAGGGAACCTAATATACCATTTTTTGATTTTGAAAAACCTCAAAAAGCTTTAAGTAAGTACCTTTGACCTTACGTGCTTATTGAAAATTATCCAAAAAGGGTAGCTAAACTCATTTCCTTCAGTCCTCAAAGAGTAGAACGCTTCCCTACCTCAAAGCCCACACAAGCTGATGGTAACTACCTACATCAGCCCTTAAAAAGTAGGATGCTTCCCTACCTCAAAGCCCACACAAGCTGGTGGCAACTACCTATCTTAGTCTTCAAA
>JBBYHL010004778.1:18384-36374 GCA_038381835.1 Adansonia madagascariensis
AGCCCTTAAAAAGTAGGATGCTTCCCTACCTCAAAGCCCACACAAGCTGGTGGCAACTACCTATCTTAGTCTTCAAAACATAAGATACTTATCAAAGTCCACACAAGCTAGTGGTACCATACTACCTATCTTAGTCCTCAAAGAGCATGATGCTTATCAAAGCCCCACACAATTCGATGGCATCATATAACATACCTTAGTCCTTAAATAGTAAGATGTTTTCTTACCTTAAAGCCCATACAAACTGGTGGCACCTATTTACTTTAGCTCATAATATCTGGATGCCTTTCTTCACTTACCTTAAAGCCCACACAAGCTTGTGGCACTTGTCTACCTTAGTCCATGAAAAGTTGGACGTCTTTCTTTACCTACCTCAAAGCCCACACAAGCTGATGATGGTACATGTTTGAAAAAAATGAAAAACAACCTAGTAAAGAGGCTAAACCTTACATAACTCATCAAAATCTTCTTTTCTGTAAGTTGTCTAACCCATCTCAATATGATACTAAATAACTCTCTAATTTTTAATAAGCACACAAATTCATCATCCCATCTGAACAAAATAATGCCTATTTATCTTTGCCCTATTCCTAATAGTTAGCAACGTTAAAAGAAGGGTAGTTGCAGACACTTTATTTTTTCCAAACCAATTTTTATTGTCCTAGAAGCTAGGTCAAAGATGATAAAATCAAAAAATAAAAATAAAAACTAGGGGATGACTACCAGATGCCTTGCTACCAGGTTCGTATTAAAGAAATGTAAAAACGAGACATCAAAGGCCACTTTTCATGGTGTCATCAAGGTCATTTAAATGAATACATAAATCAATTTCCCGTTATTTGTGACCAAGTTGAGGTAAATCGAGAAGCCATAAGTACGTACAAGTTATATTAGGGCACGGGTATTCATACGAGGCCTTTATGGTGTGAAAAAATTGAATTTTCACATGTAGTAATGATACAAGAGGGTTTGGTATCGATACCCAAGGTACGGTATCGATACCGAGCATGTTTGTATCGATATAGACCTTGGCAGTGGCTAAAGTCATGATTTTTACCAAAATGTATCGATACATAAGCATGAGTATCGGTACAAATCCATGGAGTATCGATACAGGCCTTTAAGTCTCGAGACTGGAAACTTTTTTTGCTTTTAGCGTTGATACACAGCTCATTGTATCGATACTCAGGAGTAAAAGATACCTTGTGTATCGATACAACATGTTTTGTATCAATACACCAAGGCATTTTTGCCTAGTTCGAGCTACTTTTTAGCTTTCAAAAACCCGATTTAAACATGTTTTTACACCAAAGAACTATCATAAAACATTGCAAACCTTAACTATGGGTTCATTAACAGATTCAAACAAATTTTTGGAGCCTAAACAATTAACGACAAAGGTTATTTTTATAAGATATATAGGTGTAAGAGGGTGTGGTAGGCATATCTCTAGTTGCAGGTTGTCACAGCGTTTTCGCCTCCTTACTCAGCATGGCAAAACCGATAAGAAGAGAGTCAGCTGAGTGTGGTAGCTAGAGATATCCCCTAGTGCAAAAAAGAGAAAAAAAATGCCCTTGTATGGTCTTCTAAAAGCAGGTGCTGAGCATTGAATCAAACACTGTCAGCTATCTTAGAAAAAAAACTCTCTTAGCTATCAAAGAAGCTCCCCAACAATCCTAAAAAACTTTTCATCTATTCCCATAAATCTTTTAGCAACTCCAGCTCTGAAAAGTTCACCAAAAATACTATTCTATTACCTTTAACCCTTAACCAACCTCCATTCTCATAGCTCCCTAAAACCACCATCAAAACACCTTTAAAAACTAAACCTTTCACATATTTTCATCCTCAAAACACCCTATCAGCAACCATATTTCTAGAAAGTTCCTTTCCTTTTGCCCTTTTCTTGCTAAATAATAGCAAAAAGAGGGAAAAAACTGAGCTTAAAGTCACTACTTTAAAAAAGGATGAAACTTCAAGTTTTTTACTGGTATATTTTTTACCTTGTTCCATATATTTTCTATTTTGATCATCCATTTCATTTTAGTGAGCCTTTCATATTGCCATGACCCTCTTAATACTCCAATGCATCTTTGTTGCCTTGGTTATGGTAGTCTTAGGATCTTGATGACCCTTTTGACACCTTGATGTTATTGGATATATAAACTCAACATGCTTCATTTTCATCATCATACAACCTCTTTTCATGCATCTTGTGCCATGTTCCTTCCACACATATCCATTTAATATTTAAGTGGTCACCTTAATGTATCTTAGGTATGTTCAGCTATTTTTCTTATGTTTTAAGGAGGCTCATGAAATAAAAATGATGTCTTCACAACTCTAACATCCACTCATTTGTATAAACATGTTTATATCATCTTCATGCACCCTATTTATCATCTTCTTGCATCTACGCTCCCATTTCCATGTTAACATGTCATCTTTGCATGTTTGCATGTTTAATCCATGTTTATCTTTGTATGTGCTATATTTTGTTCATGATATCTCCATTAAAATGCTTGCTTGTTTCTTACAAACTAATTTTTAGGAACATCCCCAAGTTAAGTTCATGTTACCTTCAATTAATGAAGAGTAGCACAGACTTAATGTTTTCATCAAATTGGTCTCCAATCTTGGGGGCAAATCAATATTTTAGCTCTGGATTCATGGTGAAATAAGTTCATTTTTTTCCCAAAAAAAAGGAAATCCTTTTTAGTATTAATCTTTGATCTCGAGTCTCATGTTCCTTTTGGTGACGTGGTCAACGGGTTGTTCCATCATCTTAAACTACTCCGGGATTGTGGAATAAACTTGTGAAGCCTGTTTTACTTTCTATCGTGGACGTTTGGGCATCCTAGGCTCGAGTCTATCTTCAAACAAACTAAAATACCGAATAATCCCTCTATTTTTGCTATAGCAGCACTGTAGTCCAAATTTGAAAATTTATTTTTGAGCCATAAAATATTTCCTTTGATTTTTCTAATTTTTTTCCTTTAAAGGGCATTGAATTATCTTTCTAACAGTGTGTTATTTGCCCTCGGATCATCCCAGATGAGGGATTTAGGATTTTTTGAACCTTTGCTGTTTGAAACCCCTAGAACCAGCATGTAACACTCTGTTTTGGCCATCACAGCCCACCAGATGAATTTTACAAAATTTCCAAATATTTTTCCAAAAAATTCACAAAATTCTCTTTTTGGAAAGGTATTATTTACGATCTAACAATCTCGGATAAGCTTGGAATGAAATCCATCATGCCTTTTTAATTGTACATGCTGCTAGTGCTGAGATGAACCTAACTTTGAAAATTAATTTCGCCTAGAAAGTGATTTTTTAGAATTTTTAGAATATTTTTATATTAAACCTTGTCGAGCTACCTTTCTAACGGTACCCCATTTACCCTCTGAAGTCTTTGGATGCACCTAAAAAAATTTGAAAATGGAGATAACATGATGTTGTCCTTTATTTTCAACCTAATTTTTGAATCTCCTTTTATTGAGACATTCGGATGTCTCGAAATGCACCTATTTAGTCTCCCTCACAACATCAACCCTTTTTGCTTGGATCAAGATTAAGATACAAAAAATAGGATTTCAAATTAAAATTTTCACTAGTGGAGATACTCCAACCTCGTTTTTAAATTTTTTTTCCTTGTTCTTAAATGTTTTCCTAACTTTGGGGATACTCCAACCCCATTTTTAATTAAAAAATTTAAATTTTCTCTTTGTTCCTAAATGTTTTCTTAACTTTGGGTATACTCCAACCCCATTACTCAAAGAGGATACTCTAACCCCGTTTTTTCATTAAAAATGCAAATTTTCACTTTAATCTTAACTATTTTCTCAACTCTAGTTTAGGGGATACTCCAACCCCACCTCATCTTGGGAATATTCTAACCCTACTTTTACCTTAAAATTTTTAAATTTTCTCTCCTCCGAGTGCCTCAAATTGTTTTGATAAAAATCGTCGTTGTTCTTTAAATTACCACCAAATCCAGAAAAGTCTCTAAAATTGTCATCCCAGTTATTCTTCAATAACCAAAGATAATTATGAGATACATTTTAGTCTCCCCTCTTTTTTATGTTCTTTTTATATGTTTGCTTATTTATGATATTATTTTATTTCTCATTTTTTGCCTCACTAACTTGTTTCCTCTTGTAGTGTTATTGTCCATTCATATTTAAAATTCGTTTTCAAATGAAATTTACGAGGTAATGTTTAATGTTAGTATCTCTCTGGTGCCTAATATGAAACATCCAATTTTTAAAATCCAATATGGACATGATTTTCATAAAAAAATTCTTATATTCCTCACATCTCCGAGATGCATAGATGATCTAATTTTCCTTAATTAAAAAACCATGAATTTACATTTTCCAAAACTTCATGCATTAAAGAGGATTATATCTAAATAGAGACCAAATGGAACCAATTTAACTGAGGCCAAAGTGAGATATAGTTAGTAGGTAGTAATTTTGGGCATCGTAGGGATGCTAGTCCTTCCCTGCGCACAAACAACTCCTGAGCCTAACCAACGAATCTCTAGATTTGTAGACCTTGAAATCAATGTTACAAGTTTCGTAACTTGTAATATTATTTTCAATAGCCATCCGATCTTGCCTAGCCTAAAATGATCAGTGGCGACTCTAAGTTTATGGCCACTTTGTGGTGGCCATTTGGATCCAGTTGGATGAGTGACTCGTTCGATGGTCCCTATCCCCTTCATATCATCACGCTTAATCCAAATCTCAATCAAGGGATAGCCTAAAGGCTCAACCACAACCAACCATCATATATTTTTAAGTCGAGCGCTCTATGCCTTTTGGATTGTCTGAAGTTTTGAGGGCCGGGCACGTGGTGACCCATTGCTTCAATATTGTTTACACCATGCTTGGCTAGAAAAGCTAGCCTTACATACGTACTTGTTTGATGATTTGCACTTGTATGACTTTTGATTCTTGGATGATTCTTTTGGTTAAATTTTGAATTATTCATGCAAAATGATTTTGATATCAAAGTTTTGCTCAAAGTTACATTTTCAAATGTTTTTGAATGCATAATTAGGTTAAAAATATGCTTAAATTGATACCATATTAACAGAAATAACCCAATAATAAGCTATACGTATCGATATCAACATAAACTTTTTCCCAGTGTCAAGACCGATTTCCAGGTATCGAAATAAAACCCAAAATTGTTCTTTGTATCGCTATATAACTCTTGTATCGATATATAGTATTGATACTCTCCACCTTGTATTAATACAGCCCAAACTTGTTTTATGTCTTGAGACACAGTTCATTGTATTGATACAGAAACCCAAAATTGTTCTTTGTATCGATACTAAGCTCAAGTACCAATACCTTGTATTGATACTGCCTCTTTTATATCGATACAAACTATCGATTTAGGCTATCCTCATGTGAGGAACGTCATTTTCATCAAACCTAAGCCATAACTTCCCTGGTTTCCTCAACCCTAACACATCACAAATCATCACTTGTCATCAAATCCTCATCCTTTCCTACAATCCTTGATCCAAATAGTTTCATTTCATAAAATTCACCATTCTATTTCAAAATTTTTAATCCATTACCAACCAAAACCATAAAAAATTTAAAAACTCTCTTTACTCAAACCCTAACCATTCCCCTTCCAAAATCCTTAAAATTTATCCAAATTTCTTCCAAATTTTTAAGTGATTTTTCATTTTTAAGTCTTCCCAACCTTGGCTGTTGTGATTGGTTGCAAAATTACTTAAAAAACTATACCATGTTACCACAAAACCCACTGCCCACCACGTGTTTGACCATATTCCTCATACAACCTTTCCTTAGCAACCCATCTTGCCTAGGTACCCTATTTCTTGCTTTCTCAACTCGGACTCACCCCTTAGGCAACCTTCACCACTATCGACAAACCTTATCAAAACCTACTTCCACTTTATCTAATTCCCTCCTAATCACTTCAAACACCTTATCAACATGTAACCTATTCTTCGTTTGTCTGAACCAGCATCCAGTTCTACCTTGTCAGCATCTACTCGACAAAATTCCTCAACCACCTTAAAACACTACCATGCCTCCAAAAACCAAAAACACTACTCGTCGTTAAGGGCCTATCACCTGTGCTTTTATTTCTTTCTCTTGTCAACCACCTTCGACCTAAAATCAATCATTTTTTGACTTATGTTGCCAAGATGCACGGGATCGTGAGTGATTCACTACCATCTATGCCCGTATGCCCGTCCAAAAATGTCAACTTATTAATTTCCCCTTCCTTCGATCTATTGCTTATCCCTACCTTTAAACTTTTGATACCTTCGCATGGACCAAATTTCTCTCTCTCAATATCCCAGTTTATGAGAATCTTGTTCATGCATTCTTTAGCAATGCCTCACTTATCATTGATGATCATGATCAAGTCATTACTATTCGATCTTATCTTTTAGGATAAGATCTCGTAGTCAACCCTGCTTCTTTTACGATTGCCTTCGGTTCCTGAATGAAAGTGAAATCAACAAAGGTTTGGCTCCCGCAACCTTGCGTACCCAAAATAATAAAGCCACCCTTCTTCTTCCGGTTGATAACTTACTTTATCTTATCATTTCCTATGTGCTCCATCCATATGGCACCAAACACACCTTGATTAGCGATTCTGACTATTGATGGCTCCATATGATTCAAACTGAGAATCATCTAAACCTAGCCTATTTTCTCTTTGTAAACCTTATCCTTTGTGTTCATGTTTGTCATAGCCTTCTACATGGCATGCCATTAATCTACTACTTTGACACTCAAGGTCTTGACCTTTTATATGACCCCGGGATTATGGTATTTTCTTACTATTATATAAGATGTAAATCCATAGGGCTCGTCGGGTATGAAATTCAAGGCACCGAATTCGTTCCTAAGATTTGTTGATAACCACCTCCACTATTTGAGCAACAGATGCTCCCGCTCCTATTAACCATGATAATGATATAGAGCCTGATGCGCTTCTTCCACCCCCGGCTCCTGATACCTCCTCATCCGTGCCCATTGATCTCCAACATATGTACAATTCCATCATAGGACGTCTTGATACATATGAGCGATGTTTTAACTCTTGGGATCATCACTTTGATTCCATTGATGCTCACCTTTTTAGTCTTAAGCATAGTCATCAGGTATTAAACGATAATTCTATAGCTTCTCAGTGACTTTTCCTTATGCTCCTTCACCTACTTCTCCATCCGTCGAGGATCCTCCGACCAATGACAATTAGTCATATTTGAGTCATTTTAGGATCAATTTTAAGTTTTTAAGATTCCATTCCATTGGACATTTTTTGCTTATTTTTTTGAATGTATTTAGTGTTTTATTCTTAATGAATCATTTTTGCCTTTTACACATTATGCTTGCATTTTCTCTATTGCTTTGAATTGTTCTTTCTCGTGTTTTGATATAACAAAAATGGAGAGAAATGTCATAAATTTTTTAAATATGTCTTGCATCTATTGATATGATGATATTGTTATGTTGGAACCAAATAATTGTGTTTACATGCCATAGCTTGATATTTGAAAAATGGGCAATATCATGAATTTAAAATGTTGTAGCTTTAAAGGACCCATTTTTCTCAAATTAAAACTTTTGAAAACCGTTGCTTTTATTAAAGGGGAGTTTTTCCATTACAAATCTTAAAAATAAAGGGGGAATAATTAACAAGCAAATTTATCTTAAGTTTTGTTATATCAAAAAGGGAGAGAATGTTGTCTTTGAATTAATTTTGGTTTTGATGAAACAAACAACTTAAGCTAAATTAATTTGTACTAAACTATTTTCAACTTAGTATTTGTGTTAAAATTGAAAAATATTTTGAAAGAGTACTAATTTTCTATTTTCTCAAAAATATATGTTCCAAAATGCATATTTATACTTAGAATATTCTTGAGATATGTTTGAGTCAATATCAAGCCAATAAAAATAATTTTACAAAGGATTTTAGAGGTATGTATCGACACAATGCATAAATGTATCGATACTGTGCTTAAAAACCCTAATTGTATCGATACATGGCAGTGAGTATTCATACTTACCCTATGTATATTGATACATTGCTTGGCAGTAGCCAAGGTTTGGCTAAAACCCTTGAAAATATTGATACAAGTGTGTCTATATCGATACAACTTGGCAAGTATCGATACTTAGCCTTCTATATCGATACAATAGGCTGTAATGGTCACAATTTTAATTCTTTTATCGATACTATTGGTATTGTATCGATACAATAGTGCGGGTCTGAATGGAAACAAGCACTTATAAAGGCTACAACGGCTCTCCAACCATTAATGCCTAACATCTATAAATCAATTCTAAGCTATAAATAGAGATTCCCAATAGCTGAAAAAGTAAGAGATAGAAAGATCAATCAAGCTTTGAACAACAAAAGCTAAAAGTCTTCAAATTCTTCATTTTTCTTGTATCAAATTTATCTTCCTTCAATTTTATTTGTATCTCATCCACTTTGTACTTAAATTCCAGCAAGCACCCACCTACTAGAGGTTCAAATTGTTTACAAATACTTCATTCATATCACAAAAAAGGTTGTGTGAAAGTGAATGAAAATACTTAAGAATTTAGGGTAGATTTCTTAAGGGGATTGAAAGGTTCTATCTAAGCCTTAAAAGATAGAGTTGTAAGGTTATACCTTAGCCTTAAAGGTAACAATTTCATTAGTGAATTATGAGAATCACCTTGGCAAGGAAGTGCCAAGAAGAAAGGATGTAAGTGCTGAGTTCAAAGACCGAACCTCTATATATTGATTGTTTGTTTTTCTTATACTTAACTCCTTTTTACTTTCAACTTATTTCAAACTTGTACAAAAGATAAATTTGTGATCAATTTTTTGTAGAACCAATCACCCCCTATTGATTCAATCGTTGCTTTGAGCTAACAACCTCTATGCATTATTGTAGCTTTGCTTATGGTAGTCTTAGGATTTTGTTGACTACCTTGATGCTTTAATGTTATTTAGATAAACTAAAATGTCATATCTTATGTTGACATTAAAACGACCGTTGTTCATGCATTCTTGCCATGTTGTCCTCCTTTTTTACATGCTCATTTCATGTATAAATGTTGATTCTAGCATACTTTATTCTTTGACATGCCTCTAAATGCATTGTAGCATGATTCCTTGGTTGCAATGTATAAATAGCTTGTTTGTTTTAAATGTTTGCTTATGCTTAATGTCTCTACTTATTTTAGTTCATCATGTGTTTGTTGAAATGCCTACATCATGTTTGCAAAAATCATTTCTCAAAAAAAACCTTAAGTAAATCTATGCTAACCTTAATCAATGAGGATTAGTGTGGATTTAATGTTTTCAATATATTGGTTCTCCAATCCTGGGAATATATCAAGTAGAAATATTTGGATTTATGGCCTCATTAAGCAAAATAAATTTTGTTTTTGATCCCTATAAATACCAAAAATGTTTTCAAGTGTTTGGTTGAAGTCTTGTTTTAAGCCTTCCATTATTATTAATGGCATAGATAGCGAGCGGTTTGGCGGCCCATTCTCTGAGAGTTGGATTAGTCTGTTACTCCACTGCCATGGACTTCAATAGCTAGGCATTCATATGTTCGAGACTTTGACACATGACTAAATGCTTAAACATAAAGAAACCCATGTTTTGGTGTTGACAGCACTGTGACCCTAATTTGAAAAATTATTTTTGGACTCCATATGATTTTTTTCAAACTTTTCTAACATTTTTCCTTAAAAGGGCTTCAATGTATCTTTCCAATGCACCTCACTTGCACCCGGATCATCTAAGATGTTGGAATTATGATTTTTTGGACCTTTGTTGTCTGGAACCCTTGAAATCAACAACTTATATTCTGTTTGGGCAATTTTGACCTGTCAAAAGATTTTTTAGATTTTTAAATATTTTTTCTAAAATGTTCAAAAATTCTCTTTTTGAAAAGTTATTGTTTGTGATTCAATGATTTCAAATAAGTTTCGAGCAATTTTTTAAAGTTTGCTATTCCTTTGCCCCTGCATTTGCTATCAATGATGACTTAGACCGAGATCCAAAAATTAATTCCACCTAAAAAGCAATCTTCTAGGGTTCCAAAATATTTTTACAATAATCCTTATCAAGTTATATGTCCAACGGTATTTAACTTGACACTAAAAAACTTTGGATTAGCCCAGAAATAAATTTGGGAAAGTGAACAGCGTGATGCTATCCTTTTTTTGAACTTGAGAAAAAATTCCTAAGATTTTCCCAAACTACCATTTTGGGTCATTTGAATGACATGAAATGTATCTAATTGATTCCCATGAAGTCACATGTCATGGCATGGTCCTATTAGGCTTGGATCAAGACTCGACAAGTTTTTTCAAAATTAATTTTCCTTCCCTGTTTAAATTATCGGGTCCTAATTTCAAAATCCACATTTTCATCACAATGTATCAAAACTCTAATTTTCAAAAATCAACTAAAATTTTTCTTTTCAATGGGATACTTTAACCCCACTTTTACGAGAGGATACTTCAACCTCGCTTTCTAAGGGAATTTTCCAACCATAATCTTCCAAAAGGATATTTTAACCACGCTTCTCAAAATTTCATCAAAAATATAGATTTTCTCCTCTCCTCTCTTTCCTAGACCTTTTATCAAAACCCGTTTCGTGCCTTAAGTGGCCATCAAATCCAAACACGTCTCAAAATTATCAATCCAATTATTCCTTAATAACTAAGGTCAATTATGAGAAATATTTTGACCGCTTTTCCTTTTTAGGTTGTGTATTTATTTCTAATGCAATATTTATTATATTCTCTTATGTCTTACTAACCCATTTCTTTTCTTGATGATGATTTGCATTCATGCTTAAAAAATTGAATTTCATAAAACTCGAGGAATGTTCTACGTTAATATCCTTCCAATGTGCGACGTAAAATATCTTTTTCTAAGTTAATCCAGAAATCATTTTACTTTCTCTATTTTTCTCCTCGTTCTTGGGTTGCATAGAAGGGGGTTATACATAAATAATGATTGCATATAAAAAACCAAGGGAAAATCGAGAATTCGATAATTTATGGCTAGATAGTACAAATTTTGGGTGTCTTAGGATGCTAATCCTTTCCTACACGTAACTGACTCCCAAACCCTTTTTAAATGAACTTTGGTATACATAGTCTATAAAATTAGCATTTTGAGTTTTGTAACTCAAAATCACCAAATTTAATAGGTATCCAATCATACCTAGCCTAAAATGATCGGTGGCAACCTTAATTCTTAGACTTTTTGTGGTGGCCATCCAAGACTAGTTGGTGAGTGATTTGTTCGACAGTCTCTCCACTCCAATTCTATGTATTAGAAATAAGGAGAAAAACAAAAAAAAAGTTTGATTGCTTCCCCAACACACACCATGCACTCACATTCGCGTTAGACTCTCAATCATACTTTTCTTAGAGAAAAAATAGCATATTTACTAGGTGGAAGTAAGCTAATGTCCTCCGTGGTATCTTTCCTTTACTTATGGGCTAGCAATATCTTTCAGGGTGTAAAGTACTTATGCCCCCATGGTATTCTTTTTTATCTGTATAGGCATAGTAAAATACATCCACTCGAATTAAACCCATTCTACCAAGCTTGCGATGAGCCTAGGATCGAGGTGCCTCAACTGTCCTTACTAGGCAGAGAAATAATTTGGTAATCGATTTAGAGTTAACCTAACCCTATATAGTTACCCATAAGAGCCAAACCATATCGAGCCATACCAGAATGTTTTTAGGTTAACCCGAAGAATAAGACACTTATAGAAACAATTTTTACCTTTAACTCATCTTTATCATTCATCATTACGTAAGCGATAAGAGCCAGCATCGTCACCAATGCTTATATTCCCTACTGCGAATCATGTTATCCCTTGTATTAATGGCATCGAGGCAAGCCGTTATGCTGTTGACCATAACTAATGCTTTTTTTCCTTATTTGGAAATAAGATTTGAATGTTATCACTTAGCCTTCCTTTCGAGGCCTGGTATCGCCTCTTAGGGAACAAAGATTGTTTGGATAAGTCACTATGCTCTCCAACCGATGTCTTAATGCCTGCCAATTACTAGATGATGATGATCGATCATCATTGGGTAGTATCTTAAGAGGTATCATGCTTTCTTATTATGAATAAACATAAATCAAATGGGTTGTCATTCTGTCTAACTAACGGTTTGACATTAGCCTATTACTAGACAATGATGAGTGGATTCTCACTCCCTTGAGTGCCAATTTTTATCCTGAGGAGACAACGTAGCGTAATTTCAACCTAGATATGTTGTTATACTACTCGTAGAAGTCTAGATTTTGGCAAACAAGTGGCACTACCTGTGGCCTTTTGTGTTCACCCCAAGGCATTCCAATGCCTATTATTGGGGTGATTTTTGGGATCTATTTTTGTTGCTTTCCTTCCGTTATTCTTACCATTCATCCTTTATTGCCAAATTATTTCTCATGTTCATGTCACATGCACGTTCTTGTATCAAACATCTAGAGAATTAATATAGGACAATGGTGAATGAACTCCATAATGCCCATAACATGAGAGGATCTTCGCCCTATCTACGACATTTTTCCTTAAAAGGGCTTAAGGCAAAATTCATCCATTCCTATAGATCTTTTCCCCTCGAAGAGCCATATGAGACACAATGATGGTGCATTTCATGCAATCCATGTGTCACTCCTTATATGTTCGCAATCATAAGGGTAAATCTCTATGACAACATTTTCATGTTCATACCATCTTTTCATACTTGACGTTTACATCCTCATCGCACTCACTTGCATACATACATGCATGTATCTGTTCATGACATGAACTTGGAAGGTAGAGTGACAATCCTTATAAATGCAAGACTTTCTCTAAAAAGGATCCATTATTCTTTTGAGAGGTAACAAGATCGACTAAAGTCGTTAATCATGGAGAATGACCACTAAGCTAGGATCGAAAGACTAGAACTCGTATACAAAAAGGCCCAGAGGTAAATGCTAAAAAATGAGAAATTGCAAGTCTAAATAGCTAAGTTAGGGAAACTTTTATTAGCCTCGAGAAAATAAAAAGGGTAAGTTAATGTAACTAATATCATAAAAGTGTCAGCAAATCTCGAAGCTCACCCTGCTATTAGCATTAGAATGATACCTATCCAAGGAGTATTTTAGGAATAGCTGGCCCTAACAGCAACAATACCAACTACCTAGCCGTTCATCTATATAAACCCAGCAATTGCACCATATTTGGTCTAAGAATGTCATGGTGTGAATATGGGATCGTTACCTACAAACCCTTCGGTCCTAGACCTCGATGAACAAGCAGAGTATTAAAAGATAGCTAGTTCAAAATCTGTAGAGGTTGCTAAAATTGGAACCATGTATCAGTTGTTAGAAAATGCCTTAGGGTTGTAGAAGGAAGTGACAAATTTAGAGTCATAGATGCCAAATCTTGGGTCTAGTCTACAACTTATCATTCCACCTAAGTTCAAAGTACCCAAATTTAAAAAGTAAAATGGGACCACATATTCAAATACCCATATTCAGATGTATTGCCATAAAATGATTGGGCATAAGGAGAATGAAAAACATCTGATTCAGTATTTCCAAGATAGTTTAAAAGGGCAGCCGCTCGGTGGCACAATGAACTAGAAAGAACAAAGATCCAAACATGGGTTAATCTTGCGAAGGCCTTTTTGGACCAATATAAGCACATCTTTGATTGGGCACTGAATAGATTGTCTATGAAAAACATGAAATAAAATCCCACCTAGACCTTCAAGCAATATGCCTAAAGATAAAAGGAAAAATGGCACAGTACAGCTACCATTAAAGTAGAGAGAGATGACCATGTATTTTATGGAGATATTGCATGCCCTTTTCTATGACAAGCTTATAGGAAATGTCATATAGAATTTCATTAATATGGTCATGTCTAGGGAAATCATAGAAGTGATCAAGAAGGGGAATCGTGAAAGAGGTGAAATGCTTAACACCAGAGGAAAAAAATGCCACTAGATGAGAGAAAAGAGGTTCAAGCCTTATCCATGATGGGCATGTGACAAAAAGTTTTACCTTGCACCATTCATACGCTGCAAGCCAAATGGTTCACCCAGTTTAAGGTGTTGTAGCATCAAATCCTTACTCAAGCCTTTACCCAGAGGCATCCCTTCCAATGCATAACTCAGTGCCCATGACTTTGATCAAGCTTATCTAGCAGAGAAAAGCATTAAGGAATAATCAAAAAAGATAGTGAGGCACCTAAGATAGGACTCCCATAAAGCCAATCCTAGTATCATACATAGTGTTATTTCCTTGACTAATTAAGGATAAACTAATTTCATTGATGTACTCAAAACCTATGGGGCCACTAAACCCAAAGGGCTAGGAGACCATGCTTATGTCTACCATATCGAGAGTATAGGTCATTCTATAAAAGAATGTGGGGCTTTAAAAAGAAAACTGCAACAGTTGATTAAAACAACATGGTTAGATCATGATCAACTATGGGACTGAAATGGGATGTGTAAACCTAAGGTAATGAGGCATTCCAATTTAGATGCTTCATGGAAAAACTTTTGTCTTTGAATTGTCATTTTTTTGAAATCAATATGTTTTGAACTTTGAATCATATGTTTAATGAAAGCATGATATTTAAAAGTCTTAAGAATCAGATGATTGCTTGCATATTCTTCATCTCTCTCTAAGTTTTTCCAAGCATAAAATTGATTAATTGAAAGACCCAAAACTTCAGGGAATCAAATCTAAACCATGCTTACATCGCCATACTCGAAAATTAAACTAGGAAAAGCCTTAACTTAAGCTAAGAGCGATAAAAACCAATTTTTCAAAATTCTTGAACTCTCTTGGAAACCAAACAAACATGATATCTTCTAAAAATCCTTAGAGTGGTAATTTGACATGTATTAAGATTATGCCATAAATATTTATTTTATTTTCCAGAAACCAAAACCTGGGCTACCAAGCCATACCTTGAAAGCTTATTAAATTACATCATTGGGCAACATTATAAAACTGTGTTATGTCCCTAACAAAACCTTTTGACCATCTTTTTTCCTACCAATCTAACACCTCTACACTATTTCACAGAGGCCTTTCTCAAGGCACATTTTAGGTTTCATAACAACCCATTGTCTTTAGTTCTCCCTTACCATTTCGATATCCTGGAACTAGAGTTCTTTGTCAATATAAACCCTTATGGGTCGAATGCAAAAATTCTTTATAGTCTAAACTTCAGTACTACATGATTTCCTATCAATGGCAAACTAAAAATAGGGCATACCCAAGCACGCAAAAAAGTTGAAAGAAAAAGAGAGAAAATTGAATGCAACACCATGTGATTAAGAGGTTTAAAATGTCTTCAAAGGAACTTTCCCTAGGAAATGACTCTTTAGTTCACATAGTCATGTTTGAGATGAAAAATGGCCATCTTTCATCACTATTTTAAGACTTAAAAAATTACTCCCCTTGCTACCCCTTTTGAGCTTAATGAATCCATTCTTTTAAAACCCTGATCAAGGATCACCTCCACATTAGGGGCAATAAGAAAACCTTTTTAAAAAGTATCGGGGCAGATATCCCACTTTACAATTATGAAACTGTCCAACATTAAGTGCCAAGTACGAAATGTGCCAAGTATCCAATATCCAAGATTCCCTCCCAAAAAGGCAAAAAAAAACAAAGCCTAAAATAAAAAAGAAAAAGAAATATAGAAGCAAAAACAAAAAGTAAAAGCAAAATCAAGAAAAAGAGAATAAAAGATTAGGAAATAAGGACATCCTAAAAGTAAAAAGGATAGATACCCTCATAAAAAGAAATGATCCTAAATCCAATCACCCTTAAACACTTAATTTAGGCCTTTATACCTTTTCTTTTAGAACTATAAACCCTAGCTTACATTATGGTCCTTGAAAAGCCGATTTAGATCAAACATGGCCATGTCAACTAATAACCCACTCTTTTGGAAATTGTTTTTTGATAAATTTTAAGCCTTCTTAAGAAAAATGATGATGTAATCAATCAAAAAAAATCAAAAGGGAAAGATTGAAGCTCTAGGGCAAAAACCCAAATAATGAAAAGTTTAGAGTAAAATAGAGAATTTTTTACGCCACTCATGGATTATCGAGGTCTCGACAAGGAAACCATCATTTTAAAAAAAATCTAAGGGCACCTAAAAATCCTTAAATATCCTCAGATTATTATTTTTAGAGGGATCAACTCTAGGGATTATAATCTTATTTTTTTCTAAATCAGCCTTACAATCCTGAACCCGCCATAGCCAAACTTGGTATTTGTTAAAGTATCAATAGTGAGAGGCTTAGAAGAATCTCAAATTTGTTTAAGGAATTCATGTTATACAAAGACTAGTCTATATGTGGGCTTAGGAAAATAAGGAATCCATTTCAATTGTCCTGAAAACTTCTTAAACTAATTAAAACCCTTTTATAGGCTTTTCAACTAAATAAAAAGCTAAATTGCCATTCAAGAAATCTTCTATCCATAGATCATCAATCTTAAAAAACCTTGAATATCATGCTAAGTTTTCATTAATTGAGCATTCTAAGCAAAAAAAAAAAAAAGCTTTTCTAATCATGGGTAGACCTTAGATCACAATTCCTATTAACTTGAAAAAAACACTAAGGATGAATTAGATTCAAAAAAAAAAGAGCTAACCATAGTCCCAACCTCTACACCTTTCATGAACATGCATGACATTAGGCATCATTCATGAGTATATACATTATTCACATAGGCATTTAATCATCATTCATCAGCACACACTCTATTTCAAGCGTAGTTTCATTATCACCAACTTTAAGATATTTCAATAAAATTCCCTAAGCCTTCTTGAGGATATTCCAAAAACCTCTAAAGCCTTTCTTGAAGACATTTCATCAAAAACTCTTAGAGCCTCTATTGAGGATATTTCAAAAATCTCAAAAAAGCTCTCTTGAGGATATTTCATTAAAATTCTAGAGCCTCTCTTAAGAATATTTCGAAAACCTCTAAAGCTTCTCCTGAGGATATTTCATTGAAAACTCTAAAGCCTCTCTTGAACATGTTACATCAAAAACTTTTAGAGAGCATCTTAAGAATATTTAAAAATTTTTCAAAGCCTCTCTTGAGGATATTTCATTAAAAACCTTTAAAGCCTCTTTTGAGGATATTTCATTAGAAAAAACCTTTAAAGCCCTTTAAGGACATTTCATCCAAAGCTTTTCTTTGAGGATATGTTGTCAAACACTTTAAGGCCTCTTTTGAAGATATCCCTAAAAGCCTCTCTCAAGGATGTTTTAATCAAGATACTGTTTAAACCTCTCCCATGTATCTACTTTAGTCCACAAAGAGCTAGACACCTACCTACCTTAGTCCACAAAAAGCTGGATGCCTACCTACCTTAGTCCACAATAAGCTAGATGTCTATCGAGTCAGTCTTGAAAGAGTTGGATATCTACTAATCCCCGTTCACAAAGAGCTAGACACTTATTGAGTCAAAGCCAACATCAGCTAGCACCTATCTAGGGGGTCAAAACTTAAGAAAATACAAGCCCATGAGAGGTTAAATCCCTAAAACCTATCAAAATTTCTCTTATTAGTTAGAATTATTGCCAATATATCTTGCCCATCTTGATGCAGTACTTATTAGATCTCCACTTTTGTAGGTACCTAGAAGGCATTATTACACCCTGAATAAAATAGTGTCTATTTATTTTTGCCTTATTCCTAATACTTAGCAACGGCCAAAGAGAGGCAGCTATAGACATCATATTTTGTTTAGGCTAACACTCAAGATATCAAAAGTCATTATCCGAGTCACCATCGAGATTACTTAAAGAAGTATAGATCAATTTCCACTATTTTGGATTGAGGTAAAGAGTTTAAAAAGTCAAAGGCAAGGAGAATCCATATTTTTTGCATGCATACCTTGA
>JBBYHL010004778.1:36474-46968 GCA_038381835.1 Adansonia madagascariensis
CCAAATGACCTATATGCCCTCTTTACTAGTCATTTTAGTGGCTGAAATCAACCACTATATAATCTAATTTTCTTACTGAGCTCAGAGATGATTGAACACATTGACATTAGCCATAAAAAACCTTTTGGCTCTCTCCAATACTCTATTCTCGTAGCTCTTCTTTCACTTTTCCAAAAACCCTTCCAAAACCCCTCATTTTTCTTTATCTCTACCCTCAAAACCATCCTCTATAGACACCATAACCAAAAGCTTTTTCTTTTCATTCCTTCTTCTTAATCCATAGTAAAAAAAGGGAAAAAAGAGAGCTCAAAGTTAATTAGGTTGCTGCTCAAAGCAAAGCTAGGAGTTAAGGTCTTCTTTGGGTATATCTTTCACCTTTCTTCCATTTTTATTTTTTTGTTTTTTTTCATCTCTATCATTTATTAAACCTTTCATGTTTCTTAACCCTATTAGGATATCCATGCATTATTGTGGCTTTGCTTATGGTAGTCTTAGGATTTTGGTGACTTCCTTAATATCTTAATGTTATTTGGATGAACTAAAATGCCATATCTCATTTTAATATTAAAATAGCCCTTGTTCATGCATTCTTACCATGTTTTCCTTATTTTACATGTTCATTCCAAGTTTAAATGTTCATCCTAGCATGTTTTAATCTTTGCCATGCCTTTGAATGCATTTTTGCTATGATTCCTTTGCTAGAATATATGGATAACTTGTTGTTTTGAATGTTTTCTCATGTTTAATGTCTTTACTTATTTTAGTTCATCACTTATTTGTTGAAATGCCTGTATCATGCTTGCAAAAATCTATTTAAAAAAAAACCAAGTTAAATTTATGCTGACCTCAATCAATAAGGATTAGCATGGATTTAATGTTTTCAATATATTGGCTCTCCAATCTTGGGGATATATCAAGCACAAATATTTAGATTTATGGCCTCATTAAGCTAATAATTTTTTTTATCCCTACGAATAACAAAAATGTTTTCAAGTGTTTGGTTAGAGTTTTGTTTTGAGCCTTCCATTATTGCTAATAGTGTGGATGGCGAACAGTTTGGTGGCCCATTCTTTGGCCATGGATTTTAACACAAGACTAAACACTTAAACACAAAGAAACCTCTATTTTGGTATTGACAACACTATAACGTAATTTAAAAAATTATTTTTAGACTTCATATGATTTTTCAAAATTTTCTAACATTTTCCTTAAATAAGCTTCAAATTATCTTTCCAACGACACCATATTTGCCTTTGGATCATCTCGGATGTGGGAATTATGATTTTTTTCAAACCTTCACTATCTGAAACCCCTAAAATCAGTGACTTGTATATTATTTGGCCAATTATGACCTGTCAAAAGATTTTTCTATATTTTTTTAATATTTTTTCTAAAAATATTGTAAAATTCCCTTTCTGAAAAATTATTGGTTGTGATTTAACAAATTTGAATGAGTCTAAAGCAATTTTTCAAAGGTTGTTACTCCCTTTCCCTTACATTTGTTATCAGTGTTGACTTAGATCTAGTTTAAAAATTAATTCCATCTAGAAAGCAATTTTCTATGTTTTTGAAAGATTTTTATACTAATCCTTATCGAGTTGCCTTTCCAACTGTATCTTGCTTGCCACCAAAAAGCTTTGGATCAGCCCAGAATAAATTTGAAAAAGTGAATAGCATGATGCTTCCATTAATTTTTTACACTTGAGAAAAAGCACTAAAATTTTCTCAAACTACCTTTTCGGGTTATCAGAATGACTTGAAATATATTTGATTGTTTCCCTGATGGAGTCACATGTCACGACATGAGGTCCTAGTATGCTCAGATCAAGACCCAAACATTTTTATCAAATTAATTTTTATTTTTTATTTAAATTATCAAGTCCCAATTTCAAAATCCATATTTTCATCAAAAAACTATCAAAAATTTGATTTTCAAAAATTAGTTAAAATTTTTCCTTTTAAGGGGATACTCTAATCTCACTTTTTTGAAGGGATACTCCAACCTCATTTTTTAAGGGAATTTTCCAACACTATTCTTCTGAAAAGATACTCCAACCCTGCTTCTCAAAACTTCATCAAAAATCTAAATTTTTCCTCTTCATGCTTTTCTGAACCTTTTATCAAAACCTTTTTTTGTGCCTTAAGTGACCATCAAATCCAAACGCTTCTCAAAATTGTCAATTCGGTTATTCCTTAATAACTAAGGTCAACTACGAATACATTTTGAGCACCCATCTTTTTATAGGTTTTGTGTACTTATTCCTAATGCAATATTTATTATATCCTCTTATGTCTTACTAACTTGTTTTTTTCCTTAATGATGATGATGTTGCATTCATGCTTTAAAAAATTGAATTTCATAAAACCCAAGGCAATATTCTACGTCGGTATCCTCTAGTGCATGATGTAAAATATCATTTCTAAGTTAATCCAAAAACCATTTTATCAAAATCTCTGCCTTTCTCCTTTTTCCTAGGTTGATAAAAAGAATTTTATTAAGAAAAACTTGTATTTAACTTTTTTCTAAAAATTGCATCATGAGAACGAAATTATACACAAAAAATGAGTGCACTTACAAAAGGGAAAATTGAGAATTGGATAATCAAATTAAAGTTTTTGGCTAAAACACCATGAATTATATCAAATTATTTTTCATAGATTTATGATCAATAACTATGAGTCGTAAGAACTAACATGGATTAAAGCATAAGTAGACATTACACCATGTTCCTAGGATATTTGGTGAGAGGATTGAATTACACTGATAGACTGGTCCCGAAAAGGCTTCGATGAGATCACAATTGACATTGCAAAATTTGATTGGTCATGATTGGTTGCTAGTTCCCACCCATGATCAATGTTCATAAATAGTAAGTTATGTGTAAAACATAGATTTTGCTTTATATTCATTATCAACATGTCAAGAACCTAATGTGTCACACATAATAATATAGATTAGTTAGATTAAATCCTAGATTTAATTAAGTTTAAGCTAATTAAATAAAAGTAAATTGAATGGAGGACTTGATTGAATAGTTCAAGTAAAGTTTGGTTAAGACATTAAATTAGATTTTTGAAATCTAAACTTTTTTTACTTTTTATTACATGGAAAATAAGATAGTCTTGTCTTGATTAAGACATTCCATGTCTAGATGATCACATCTTCATTTGAAGTGAAATGGAGTTTCACTTGGACTGGGAGTTTGATTGAGAATCAAATCGGTTACCTCTCTAAGCTACCTTGGCCAATTAGTATTCTATTGGATATTTTTGGTTTTTTAATTATTTAATATTTAATTTAATTGGGGATTAACTTCAAGTTAAAACAAGTTTATCAAGATAAAGTTTTACTCAGATAAAACTCATAGGGAAGTTAACTTAACCGATTTAGCCTAGTTTGTATGGTTTGGTTTTGAATCGACGCATCATGCTTAATCTGGCCTCAGTGAAAAGTTTATATAAGCCCAATTTGTGTATAGGTTTGGCCAATAACACTAATTGTTAGTGTTATGACCAAATTAAATTACTTAAAGTGGAAAAGTTTTACTCTAAGTGGAAGTGTATGATACTGATCAAACTCTACCACATTAACCACTAGTAGAGAGTGGTAGGAAGGGTGATGAATGAGAGAGGTCCAAATTCTCTTGTTGGCTAAAATTCAAAAAAATAAAATTGAAAAATAATCAACCAAGAAACAAAACCATAGCTAATCCATAAACTAATTTCCTTTCTTTTATTGTTTTTCTTGTAGTGCAATCAATAATCATTCTTTATTTTCTTGCAAATTAAAAACATTATATTTACCTTTGGATTAAGGTTAAAAACCTTTTAGCTAGCATTAGAGAACCATCAAATCTTGAAAAGGTTCTAATTGCCATCTATATGGATCACCAATGGAGGTAGGAAGCTTAAACTGCTTATGATCTTGGACTACCTCTTAATAAGCCCAAGCGCAATTCTGTTAGTGTCTACGAGACTTGGATACATAAGATTATGATATCTTTTAATCATGTAGTCTCTAGTCAGATGGATGATTTAATTTTTAAAACTTTTTTATATCAGTTATTACACACAAACCACCTTCGAAAGATCGACAGAGAAATCCAAATGTTTTCATGTTTAATCTTTGGCTATTTTTTAAAATTTTCTTATATTATTTGTTACTAGCATAAAGTCGGACTAGATCCTAAACCTCTGTGAATGGCATCAGAGCCTATAGGTTGCTGATTGCATGTAGAATATATGGGCTATGTCATGGTGGTTGACAACTTGATGTCACATGCATTGATCTATAAGCATCAACTGTTATTTTTTCTTGTTGCCACGTGCACGCTTTTAAAACTTCAGACGATCCGAAGGGCTTATTGCGTGCGACTTAAAGAATGATATGTGGTGGTTGAGACTTTGAGTTATCCCATGATCGAGATTTGGATTAGGCATAGTAATATGAAAGGGAGAGAGACCGTCAGATGAATCGCTCATCCAACTAGTTTCGAATGGTAATCACGAAATAGCCATAAACTTAGAATCGCCATGATTACTTCAAGCTAGGTAGAATCAGATGCCTATTGGAAATAATATTTTGAGATACGAAACTCCAAACATTGATTCAAGGTCTATAAAGTCTAGAGATTCATTAGTTGGGTTTGGGAGTTGGTTACACGTGGGGAAGGATTAGCACCCCCAGACACCCAAAATTGGTACCTACTAACTATCTATTGCTTCAGTTTTAGCTTAAACAATTCCATTTGGTCATTATTTAGATACGATCCCATTTAATGCATGAAATTTTGTAGAAAATGTAAATTCGAGTTTTGAAAGATATTTAACATACCTATGCACCGCGTAGGTAATGAGGAGCATAGGGATTTTTTTATGAAAATAATTTTCATATTAAATCTTTAAAAATTCGGATATTCTGCGTTAGGCACTAGAGAGATACCAATATGAAAAATTATCTTGTAAATTTTATTGAAAAACAAATTTAAAATATGAACGCACAGTAGTCACTACAAAAGGGAAATGTATTAATAAGACGAGAAAAAATATAAAAATATCATAAACAAATAATCAAAAATAAAAGAATGTAACAGGAGGGATGATCAGAATGTATCTCATAATTATCTTCGATTATAAGGAATAACCAAAAGATAATTTAGAGACAGATGTGGATTTGATGATGATTTGAAGGGAGAAAAAGATTTTAATCAAAACAATTTGATACATCCAAAAAAGAGAAAATTAGGAATAAAGAGAGTATCCCCAAAGATAAAGCTATGATAATAATTAGGAATAAAGACAAAATTCAAGTTTTCAATGAATAATGTTGTTAGAGTATCCCTTCGGAGTAGTTAGGTTGAAGTATCTCCCAAAGATGAAAATTTTTTATGAGTTAAGAAAATAATTAGGAATCTCAAATAAATCTGAGAGAGAAAACTCAAGTTTTTTAGTGAAAAACAGGGTTGGAGTATCCTTAAAGATGTAAATTTTTTATGTTTTAAAAAAAAGGTTTTCTTTAAAAAAAACGGATTTTGAAAATAAAAAATCGAAGACTTGTATAAAATATATTTGGTCTTAAGCCTTAATCTGAGCCTAAAGGTTTTGCATAGTAGGGGAACCAATTGAATACATTTCAAGATATTTGAATGTCTTTACAAAGGCATTTCAGGAATTGGGTTAAACACAAGGGACAGCATCATGCTGTCTCTCTTCCCAAATTTATTTTGGGTTCATCCAAAGGCATTAGGGGTGAATGAGGTACCGTTGGAAAGGTAACTCGATAAGGTATAATGTAAATTATTTCAAAAATACTATAAAGACACTTTCTAGGCAGAATTAATTTTTAAAGTTAAGTCTGTTTTGAAAGTGGCAGCATATACAGGGGAAAAAACACACTAAACTTTGAAAAATCATCTCGGGCTCATCCGAAATCATTAGATCATGAACAATCCCTAGAAAGGGAATTTTATGAATTTTCTGGGAAAAATATTCAATAAGTTAAAAAAATCGTTTAATGGGCCAAAATAATGCAAACAAAAAACTATTTGTTGATTCCAAAGGTTCCAGATAACAAAGGTTCGAGAAATCATATTTCTTTCATTCAGAATGATCTGAAGGCACATAATACACCATCAGAAAGATATTTCAATGCCTTTTAAGGGAAAAATATCAAAAAATTCAATATAGATCGTTTATGATTTCAAAATAATTTCTTAAACTTAGACCATAGTGCCATCAGAGCAAAAACAGGGGACTATTTGATTTTTTGATCTTTTTAGAGGGTTAAATTCGTGTTATGGGCATTCGAACATCAACCACGCAGGGACCTGACTAACATAGGCATCACAAATTTATTCCACAGTCCTGGAGTGGTTTGAGACAATGAAGTAACTTGTTGACCATGCCATCATGCAAGTGCTAAAACTCAAGATCAAGCTTAGTATATGTTTTCTACAAGGGATTTTGTTTGAAAAAAACATCTTTAAACTCATTTTACCATGAATTCAGATAAATTTTTAATGTATTCCCAAGATTAGAAGACTAATATGATAAAACCTTAAATCCATGCTAATCTCCATTTATTGGAGGTACCATGAACTTAACTTGGAGATTTCTTTTAAAAATTAGATTTTTAGCAAACAAGCATGCATCTTGACAGGAATGACATGAACAAAGCATAAGATACATAAAGATGAAAAGAACAAAACATGCAAACACACAAAGGTGATATTTTGAAATGGAAGTGGATGGAAAAATGCAAGAAGATAACAAATAAGATAGAAAGAAACGAGATGAACATGCTAAGCAGAGGAAGCATGCTGAGGTTGTCAAGGCAGTATTTTTATGACATGAAACTCCTTAAAACACAAAAAAATGCATGAACATACTTAATACATATCATGAACATTTAAATATGAGATGAATATATGAATATGAAAGGAACATAGCAAAAAATGCATGAACAAAGGCTGTGATAATGAAGAAAATAAAGCTTGGAATGTTTGCATATCTAAACAACATCAAGGCATCAAGATCCTAAGACTACCATAACCAAGGCAACAATATTGTATGAGAGCCCTAGGATGGTCATGGCAGCACAAAGGTCTCACTATAATGATATAGAAGAAAAAAATAGAAAATGTATGGAACAAGGTAAAAGATATACCAAAAAAGCTTAAACTTTACACCCTTCCTAAAGTAGTGACTTTAAACTCAGCTTCTTCCCTCTTTTTGCTATTATATAGCAAGAAAAGGATGAAAGACAAAAGCTTTCTAGTAATACAGTTAACGGTGAGGTGTTTTGAGGATGAAAGTGTGTGAAAAGTTGAGTTTTCTAGAGGTACTTTAGGGGAACTAGTGGAATGGAAAAAGGTTAAGGGTGAAAGGTAATGGAACAGTGCTTTAGGAGAGTTTTTTGGAATGGAGATTACTAAGGGATTCTTAGGAATGGTTGGAAGAGTGTTTTTTTTTTATAGAATGGTTGGAAGTCCCATATGCGAGCCAACTTTGCCTTTTTTAAACTCAAAGTTTAGCCAATGCTTTTGGTAGATAAGGTAAAGGCATTTTTTATCTTTCATTCACGTACTAGGGGACATCTCTATCTACTATGCTCAGCTAACCTTTTTTCCATTGGTTCTGCCATGCAAAGCAATAGGCAGAAAGGTTGTAAAAGCCTGTAATTAGAGATATGCCTAGCATGCCCTCTTGCAACCATATTTTCATGAAAATGACCCTTGCCGTTGGGTACTTGGGCTCTAAAATTTGTTTAAATCTGATCATAGACCCAAAGTCGAGGTCTGCAATGAATTATGATAGTTTTTTAGTGCAAAAAAATATTTCAATCAGATTTTTAAAAGCTAAAAAATGGTCCGAACAGGGTAAAAATGTCTTGGTGTATCAATGCAGAACATGTTGTATTGATACACAAGGCAATTTTTACCCATGAGTATTGATACAATAAGCTGTGTATCAATACTAAGAGCAAAAATTGTTTCCAGTCTCGAGACTTAGAGGCCTATATCGATACTCCATGGATTCTATCGATACTCATGCTTGTGTATCGATACATTTTGCCAAAAATCATAACTTTAGCTACTACCAAAGTCTGTAACGATACAAACATGCTATGTCTCGATACCACACCTTAGTATCAATACCAAACCCTCTTGTATCAATACTACATATGAAAATTCAAGTTTTTAGTGGCGTAAAGGCCTCGTATCAATACTTATGCACCAATATAACTTGCATTTACTAGTGGCTTCCCAAGTAACCTCACCTTAGCCATAAACAATGGGAAATTGATCTGTGTACTCATTCGAATGACTCTGGTGACACCATGAAAAGTGGCATTTGATGCCTTATTTTACATTTTTCTTTAATATGGCCCAAAGGCATTTTAGACTTTCCTAAAAATATTTTTGCTTGGCACCTTATCGTCTAATAGTGCCTAACGACACAGTACCCAATAGTCATCGCTGAGTTTTTATTTTTTATTTTCTAATTCTGTCATCCTTCAATTAAGTCCTAGGATACCAAAATTTGGCACGGACAAAATGAGGTGTCTGCATGTCTTAATTTGGATAGCTTACTAATTTTGTGTATAATTAAATTGTTTAATAATTGTTTAATAATTGATAATTGGTAAAAAGTGCTTTTCATCAATTTATATTGAATACACATTTGTATATCTAAAACCATTGTTGTTTAGGCCATACTAGTATGTGATCTTACCCTAATTTTCTCATTATTTTCTCGTTGGAAAATTTTATTTTTTTGATTTTTATATTCCAATTTTTTCAAGTAATATGTATAAAAATTAATTTTAAATTATTTATGCTTATTTTGACTAAAAGAAAAACTGAGGCTTTACATGTAGTGGTCCTTAAACTTAGAGGTGGCAAAATAAACCCGAACCCGAAAACCCTTTGAAAAAACTCGAGCCTGTACCTAATTTGACCAAAAAGTCAATGGCTCGAACTCGAGAAAACTTAAACCCAAATCAGCCTGAACCCGAAATGGCCCAAACTCAAAATGACCCAAACCTGAATTTAATACTAAAAATAAATATGAAGAAATTATAATTAAATAATTTTTTATAAATTAAAAACTTTAATTATAAATTTTATTTTAACATTCTTTTAATAATTTAATTAAATATTAAAAACTTAATTTATATTTTAAATATAATTAAACTTGCTCACGGGTTTGGTTAGGCCCTGGCCTAAATTTTTTAAAAATCCCAAGCCTAGGCCCTTATTTAACGTGCCTAGACCTGCCTATTTAAACCAAAATTACTGTTTATCACATTAAAAAATATTTTTTATTAATATTATATATTTTATAATTAAATTTAAATAAAATATATTAATTTAAAATTACTATTTCGAGCTAGGTTGGGTCAGTCTGATATAAAAATATGAGAACCTAAACCTAGGCTCAATTAGGCCAGGTGGGTAGCCCGACCCTTGAACGGGTCTATATACAATAAAATATTAATTTATCAAAAAGTAAATTATATCATGAGCTTTGATAACATTGTCAATAAAGTATATCATCCATTTATCATATTTTCTTTAATTTTATTAGTTAAACGCATTAAATATTGAGAGTTTATATATATAGTAGTAAAATTTTAAATACTTCTTTAATTATTATTATTATTATTATTATTATTATTATTATTATTTTCAGTAATGGTAATTAGAATCTGGTAATAGTATAACAAAGTAATAAGATAAATTAAAAAATATGAAAGCCATAATAGATGATACTATATCAAAAATGAATTAGATATTAAATATTAATACCATATATAATTTAATTAAATATTAAAATTTATATTTATATTTTATATATGACTAAACCTGCTCATGGGTCGGGCCGAGCTGTGGCCCGAATTTTTTTAAAATCCCAAGCTTAGACTCTTATTTAACGTGGCAGGTCTTGCATATTTAAGCTAGAATTACTGTTCATCACATGAATGAATTTTTTTATTAATATTTATATATTTTATAATTAAATTTAAATAAAATATATATTATTTTAATTTAAAATCACTGTTTTGACTGAGCCAAGCTAGTTTAAAATAAAAATATGAGAACCCAAGCCCAAGCTCAATTGGGTCAGATGGGTAGCCCGACCCTTGAGTAGGTCTATAGATGATAAAATAATAATTTATTAAAAAGTAAATCATATCATGAGCTTTAAAAACATTGTCAATAAAGTATCATGAATGAATTTTTTTATTAATATTTATATATTTTATTATTAAATTTAAATAAAATATATATTATTTTAATTTAAAATCACTGTTTTGACTGAGCTAAGCTAGTCTAAAATAAAAATATGAGAACTCAAGCCCAAACCCAATTGGGTCAGGTGGGTAGCCCGATCCTTGAGTAGGTCTATAGATGATAAAATAATAATTTATCAAAAAGTAAATCATATCATGAGCTTTGAAAACATTGTCAATAAAGTATATTATTGATTTAT
>JBBYHL010004819.1:0-12429 GCA_038381835.1 Adansonia madagascariensis
CATGTTAACCTCAACCAATGAGGATTAGCATGAACTTAGCATTTTCCTTAAAGTTAGCAAAATATCTTGGGGAAAATCAAGTTTTCCAGATCTAGAATCTTAGTTAAATGAGCTAAAATCTTCTGATTTTGCAATGAAAATGGCCTTATACTTGTTCCCAAAATGTTTATGCCTTGTTTTTGAGTCGAAACCTTGAATGGTATGAGCAACGGGCTATTTCATCATCCCAAAATACTCTGGGGCCATGCAAATGAGTTCGTGATGCTCATGTCACTCTTTCCCTTCAGTCATTGACGTTCGAATGTCAATGACTCGACTTTGGACTCGTAAACATAGAGAAAATAAGAAATATCCTCTACTTTGTTTTGTCCCCTGCTGGCAGCATCATTTTAACAAATTAAAAAATCACTTTAAAATCCCAAACAATTTTTCATGAATTTTATAATATTTTGCTCTAAAAATATGTCAAAATATCTTTAAAATGAGTCTTGTTCACCCCCAGATCAGTACGGATGAAAGAGTTATGATTTTTCAAACCTAGATTGTCCAAAATCCTTGGAATTAACAAAGTGCATTCTGGTTGGGCCCTTTAGGGCCACTAAACAATTTTTCGAAATCCATCTAACATTTTTCCTAAAAGTTCATGAAATTCCCTTTCTAGAACGGTGTTATTTGCAATTTTTTGATATCAAATGAGTTTAGAATGATTTTTCAAATTTTAACACACCTTGTCCCTCGTATGCTCTGCGAGCAGCAAAATTAATCTGAATTTGAAAATTTATTTCCCTGGAAAGTGATTTTTTTAGGATACTAGGAATATTTTTAAATTGACCCTTATCAAGTTACCTTTCTGACGGTATCTTGTCCATCATCTAAAGCCTTCAAACCAGTCCAGAATAAATTTAGAAAGTGGGATCGGGCGATGTTATCCCCTATTCTCGGTCATGGTCAAAATTAAGCTTTTTTCCCAAATTTCATCTTGAGACATTCGAATGTCTCCATATCAACCCGATCAGACTCAAGAACATGCTCCAACCTCTGACAAGCTCGTATTAAGGTACAAATATATTTTACATTTTTACTATCCTTATTCACAACAACTTTTTTTGCTAAAAATCGTCCAAATGCTCACTTATTTTCTAAATCACAAAGTTTTGTTAACTTTAATTTTTCCAACTCGACTTTTCTAAAGAGTGTCAGACATGTCACTTTTGGGGATACTCTAACCCTGACCTTCCGAGGGGGCACTCCAACCTTACTCTTCAAATTTGTCAAGATCTAAAAAAATCTTTGTCAAATTATTTGTCATCCACAGAGATACTCCAAACCTGACTTTCTGAGGGAATACTCCAACCTCGTTTTTCAAAATTGTCAACCTTAAAAAATCTTCCTTCGTCAAAATTATTCGTCATCCATGGGGATACTCCAACTCAATTTTTCCCGAGGGGATACTCTAACCTTATCTTTCAACTATAATTAAATTTTTCTCCTTCTCGAATTTCCATCAATATGTCAAACAAACCTCGTTTAAACAAGAAACCTAGATGCATCTAAAAAATTATCGATTCGGTTATTCCCAAATAATCGATGCCAGTTGCGAGATAAATTCCAACAGTCCATCCTTTTTCTTTATCATTACATTGAATGGTCCATGTTATGTTACTTCATTTATTGCCTTACTAACATGATTTCTTTGTGATGATTATTTGCATTCATGTTTTCTAATCATTTTAAATAAAACTAAGGGTAATATTCCACATAGGTATCTCTCTAGTGTCTAAAGTGGAATATTTTTTAAAAGTAAAATCCAAAGGCCATTCTTATTAAAATCTCTATATTCCTTATCTCTCCAGGGTGTTTATGAGATTAAATCTTTTCATCAAAACTTGAATTTATATTTCTCTAAAATTCATGCATTAAAAGGGGTTATATCAAAACAGTGAAGAGTTAAGATCGAAAGAATTGAAATTAAGATAAGACATAGCTAGTAAGGTTCGATTTTGGGTGTCTCAAAGAAGTTCATACCTCATCGTGTGTAACTAACTCTTGAATCCAAATGACGAATCTTTGTATTACGTAGATCACGGGATCGATGTTTTGAGTTTGTAACTCAAAACATAGGTTTCAATAGGCATCTGGTCATGCCTAGCCCGAATTTATCAGTGGTGACTCCAAGTGTTGGCCATTTCATGATGGTCATCTGAGACCAATAAGATGAGCGATTCATCTTATGGTCCCTTTCAATGTATCACAAGTCGAGAAACCATACTTTCTCATTCTCATCATGTTGTAAAGGAAAAGTCTCAGTGAATAAGACATTTCTAAGTCAAAAAAATGTTTTAAGTCGTATGCACCCAAAGATCTGCAAAGATCCACCCCGGGGTACATTGTGACAGCTTGGCAACTCTACTGGGGATTGTATAGAGAGTTAAGCCAATAACTAGTCATGTCTTATTAGGTTCTCGGTTCTTTTGATCTTCTGTCATTATTTAACTATGATCTTTTTTTTCATTTTGTCAACTAATCTTTTGTTTGACATGATTGTTAGGATTGTCTTATTTTTGAATAATCATCAGTTTAATAAAAATGGTAATACGGGAGTAAGCAAAAAGGTTTGATCATTTCCCCATCACACACCGCTCACTTGCATATGCATTAGAGTCCTGCCAAACTCCATGGTGAGGTTATAACCCAATCATAAGGAGGAAATGAGCTATTCGCCTTCATGAGTAACCCTCCATATAGGCATAGCAATAACTTCCCGAATCTAAATTACCTATGTCTCTCGTGAGTAACCCTCCGTATTTGTATAGGGAAATACATCCACCAGATTAAACCTGTTCTGCCAAACCCATGATGGGCTTGGGATCGGGGTGCCTTGACTGTCTTTACTCGACAAAAGAGCAATTTGGATACTTATTTAGGCATCAACCTAAACCATATATAGTGAGTTGTACGAGCTAAACCATGTCAAACCATACTGAAATACTACTAGAATACCCGAAGAATAGGGTCACTCAAGGAAATATTCCTAACCTTTACTCTTATTTACCATAATTATGTAGGTGACAATAAGTATACAATTGACACCCGTATCTGCATTTTTATCATTTATTAAGGCATGCCATCATGCTGCCCAAACGATAGCTAATCTTCGTCTAAATAAGTGACGGTGAGCAAAAGCCATCATTTGCAATGTCTTTGCTATAAGCTGTAATGTTATCCGAGTCACGGCTTAACACGTATCCGCACTAGTGGTGATAAATGAATATTACTACTGATCAGTTATTTTTCCATCAAAATAAGATATTGCATTACCTCATTAAGGGCAGATTGCATCTTAGCATGTTGAAATGCTGCCCGTTTCTTGTCTCACCACCTTGGTTAAGACATGTTATGAATATTTTGTTCTGATGTTCTTAAATTCTCTATTTCCTTACATTTGTCTCCTATATTTTCCACTAACTTATTTTCCCTTTGTTTGTGTTTTGGTGCATGCATCATCTTATCATAACTATCATGACTATTATTATTTTGGGACAATTATTCTAGTTCGGTGTTTAGCAAGAGGCATTATTTATGGAGCAACAGCTTATCTCCACTATCGAGTCTTTTAAAAACATCGAAACATGGTTAGAAAGTCACCAACATCAAGACGGGGATATCCTAAAGCCCAACTATGTCTCAGAAATGCATGAAAAGGTCAAGATCAATTTTTGCCAAAATGATTGTTGGGAATTGAAGCACATTTGGGATAGTTGGGATAGAAACAAGAAAGAAGCCTTCACTAAAATGTACGGGGATATAGCTCTCTTACTTTGAGTTCAATTAGATGATGGCTTGTTACGAGCACTGACACAATTATGGAATCTGACCTATCGATGTTTCACCTTCAATCAACAAGATTTAGCCCCTACCATTAATGAATACACAACTTTACTCAACATAGAAAGGGCTAAGTCTGACCGAATTTACTGCAAAGCATTATTGCCTCCTTCATTTAAGAAAAGGTTAAGGCAAATCCTTGGAGCCATAGAAGCATGGGTCAACAGTCACGTCAAAGTAAAAGGGAGCAGTGAATGCATCTCTTGTGCCAGCTTGAAAGAGGCCATGGTAAATCTTTCTGACCAAAAGAAAGTTTAAGATGTATACGCTCTTACAATCTACGGGCTCGTCATATTCCCAAAAACTTTGGGTTATGTAGAGGTAGCAGTCATAGATTTCTTTTCTCGCCTATGTTGCAACATCAACCCTGCTTTCGCTATCATTAACAAAACCATTCGTGCCCTCAACTTTTGTAAAAGAACAAGAACAGGAAAGCTTATCAGGTGTGCCCCATTACTCCAGATATGGCTCTTAGGTCATCTCTATATTAGGGAGGAAAGAACCAGGAGAAATTTCTTCTTCAAGTTCAGTCCTTTTTCCACTGTATTAGAGGAGGAATGTCATCAAGATAAGACAAAAAAGCATTGGGTCGAGGAATTACGAAACATTAAGAAGGAAGAAATCACGTGGAGAGCCTTATAGGTGTTCCCTCAATCGATTGTGTCCAGATGTGGACTACACTTGTGTACCACTCTTAAGATTATGGGGAAATACCAGTCATGCTCCTTTATTAGTATTGCATCAGTTCCAATGCCAGTAATCCTTCACATTCTTCAAAGACTTAGGACATTGGGATTTTGAATACGGAGAGCTCAATTATAAAGCAAAAGTGCAGTTAGCTTTTTAAGCCTGGAAGAAGGTTCATTATATGGGAAGATATTGGACAAGAAGCCCCACCATGCCTGGATACAAAGAATGGAGACTCCATCATATCAACGATCCATTACTACCACCCAACTCTGGGATGCTGTAAATCCCAATAAGGAATCGCCTTCTAAGATCGAGTACTTAGAAGGGAGTTTGAGCGAGAAAAGGCATCCTTAGCCACATAAATCTCTCAACTTAAGGAGGAAAAGGGCCAACTAAAGATGGATACCTATCTTAGGAGTGGTGAAATGGATCGAGTCATTAAAGAAAGTGATCACTTCAAAGATGACCTCGAAAGCCTAACCAAGGATTATGTGACGCTCTGAAAAGCTAACAAGTCTTGACACATTGGCAAGACATCAGTCGAATAGGAAGCGAAAGTTGCCACTCTCAATCGCGAGCTGAATCAACAAAAGAAAGAAGTCAGAAATAGCAAAGAAAAGTTCACGAAGGCACATACCCTTACTTCCAACTACCAATGAAGGAATTAAAGACTCGAGGCCCAATTACAAGATGTGAAAGTATCCAGGGTTAAAAATGAAGCCCTCACTCATAGAATCTAGGAGTTAGAATAGTCTCTTCAAGATCATCAAGGTCATATCAATGAACTAACAAGGGCATCCGAGCAATGTAAACTAGATTGGCAAGCAACAATCGACCAAGCATGTCTGAACTACTAAGAACAACATCAGTACCTCACTAAACAAGTTCAGATGGCTTAATGAAAGGTAGATGATATCATTGAAGTAGCTCAGTCCATAAGGTGAGACATCATACCAGTTAGAGATCATGAGCAATAACTTTTAGGTTTTCTTAATCATGTGATTACACAATGTAATCACATTAGATACTTTCAGATATAATCACATCGTAAAAGAAAAAACCGTTTTCATGACTCTATGAATGATGTTATTGATGAAGCTATTGCAAGAATCAATTGTCTCCATTGCATATGCATATTTAATTTCACCATTTGTCATTACACTTGCATCAATCATTCATTGCATCATAAATGCTCATCAATAAATACATTTTTAAACAAAAGTCTAATACGGGAATTGGGCCATAAAAGTGCAAGGGACTTCGAGGTTAATCAGGAAAATCAAACCTAACATCCTACATTACTACAACACACGATGCCATAAACAAATCATGGAAAGTGATCATGAAGGTCTTATTGAGTGACTTGAACTAATGGCTATGGAATCATAAGACCAGATGCTCCGTCAGCAAAGCGAAATGCAAACTCAGATGGCGAGACTTATGGACTAATGATAGCCTCTATGAAAGAAAAAAAGGCAAGCCAGCATTATTAAAACAAGGAATGATCCTTCCAACGTTGAAAGTCCCCCTGCCAATAATCCAGAACTCGCCCAAGGGGAAATTAGACAAGAACAACAGCTCACTCCTCCACTTACAGCTCATGTTTTGCTAGTCATCTATCTAAATCCCATTGCAGTAGGTCAATTTATTCCCGGTACTCAAGGGGTAAATGCAGGAGTCTCATTAGCAGATCTGATAACCCTTGACCATGGGGAACCAAACAAAATAGAAGGTCAAAAGTACACCATGATTGTGAAAGAAATAAGCAAATTCTAGCTACTGGAAAAATGCCTCCAAGCTATCAAGGGGAATGACAAGTTTAAAGCTCTTAACACGCAATCCCTATCTTTGGTGTCCAACCTTATCATTCCCCTAAAGTTTAAAGTCCCAGAGTTTGAAAAGTTTAATGGAACCATTGATCCTTCTATCAATGTCCGAATGTACTTGCTAAAGATGGTCGGGTACAAAAAAGATGAAAAGCTCTTCATCCATTGCTTCTAGCATAGCCTTACTGGGATAGTAGCTTAGTGGTATATCGAGCTAGATAATGTGAAAATTCAATCATGGGCCAAGTTGGCTAAGACATTTCTAAATCAATACCAGCACGTGTTGGATTGGACATCGGATTAACTTTCCTTAATGAATTTCGAGAAGAGATCCACTAAAAGTTTCAGGCAATACGCCCAAAGGTGGAGAGAAAAAAATAGCCCTAGTCCAGCCTCCCCTTACAGAAAAATAGATGACTATTACTTTCATTCATACCTTATGTGCTCTTTATTAGAGAAGCTCGTAGAAAATGCCACTAAAAAATTCACAGACTTAGTGTTCTCTAGAGAAATGATCGATGCCAACATCAAGAGTGGTAGAATGTCTGCTAAGGAAATAGCTGGATTGAGTAAGAAGCCCATTGTCGGTAAGAAAAAGGAAGAAGAGGCTAATGTCATAAATTATGCTAGCTCGTCTTAGCCAAGATAGCGATAAGCACCTAACCCTTGCTACTTAAGAACCCCACATTCTTACCTTATCACAATATCCCCGTAGCCAATCTATGCCATAACTTATAACCCATCACTTGCAATCCTATCAAACCCACCACAAAGCTACCTTCCACAAGTCCACCAAAATACCAATCGAATAACCAATAATGCACCCGACAATCGAGGTGCAAATCAACCAAGACAACATTTTGATCCCATCCCTATGACCTATAAGAAGCTCTACCAAATCTTGCTCTAAAATCATTTAATGGCCCCAATCAATGTCCCAGAAAAGAAGCCACCATACCTGTAATAGTACAACCCTAACGCCCACTATAAATACCATGTTGGGGCAGCGGGGCATGACATTGCATGCCTTTTAAATGAAATGTGCAAAATCTAATCAACTCAAAAATTTTACAGTTTGGGACAAACTAGGGACCAAATATTGCTACCAATCTTTTACCAAACCATATTGAGCTAGCTGCAAACATGATCGATGCCAAGCCATAAAATTTGTGTCTTTCCATCAAGACTTGATTTTGATAACAAGGTCATGACGAAAGCCTACACTTTTCCTATCTTTTTCATGTAATGTCAAGAAATGAAAACCTATTTGCCCTAGCCCAAAGCCAGGTAGATGTCCTATGTAAAGGGCCTTTTTATCAAACATTATTGATGAAATGACTTTTGCTTATATCATTCCATATTGCATCTCTACATCACTTTTAATCTCTTTGTCTCAATTACTCTGTTGCCTCCATGCTTATCCGAATCCCCAGGTTGTGTGTGTGCCTTTTGCAATGTCTATCTCTTCACTTTTTCAGTTGTCCTGACGATAGTGACATGGATGTGTTTGATTGGTCTTTAGAAATCAATTTTGAATGGTCAATTTGCATTAGTGAAGTTAATCCTAAAAAAGGTTTCGAAGAAAGCTTCGTACCACCAAACTTTTTACAGTTTAAGATCCAGCATCATAATTCTGTCCCTTATCACCCAAAGATGAATGGGGCAGTCAAGACGGCTAACAAAAACATCAAAAGAATAGTTGAAAAAATGGTCAAGACTTACAAAGATTGGCGTGAGAAGCTATTCTTTCACTTTATGCCTATCGAACCTCAGCTCGCACTTCCACGAGAAGCTGTATTGCCTATTGAAGTCAAGATCCCTTCTCTTAGAGTCTTGATAGAAACCAAACTGGAAGAAGCTGAATGGGTCAAGAAGAGATACGACCTACTCAACTCATCAAGGAAAAACACATGAAAGCCATCTACCATGGTCAAATGTATCAAAGATGCATGATTCGAGCCCACGATAAAAAGATGCACCCATAACAATTTCACCTAGGCAAATTGGTATTGAAGAATATCCTCCTAATTCACAAAGATGCACGGGGTAAGTGGACCCCTAATTGGGAAAGACCATATATCGTGAAGCAAGCCTTCTCCAAAAGAGCCCTAATCTTGTCAGAAATGGACAGCAATGCCTTACCCAACCTAGTCAACTCAGATTTCATTAAGAAATATTACACGTTGAGGGCGAAAACCTAAAAAGGCATCTATAAAAAAAACAAAACAAAAAAGCAAAAACAAAAAAAAAGGGTCTAAATGAAAATCTGAAAAGGCTATCTGGGCAACCAACCCAACTACAGTTGAAAACCCGCAAGGGTAACTTGAAAAGATCAATTTTAATGAGGCATAGACTGAGATCACTTGCAGAATAAAACAAAGCAATCCTAAGGATCTTTTGAAGATCAGCTTCTACTAGTCACATTCATTGTTTGAGAAAGATCCTGGAAAGCACCTAAAGAAAATTCATGTCATGATCATCAGAGGTATCTTTTGACCAAAAAATCATCCTTCTGGCCACCCTATCACTTATTTGTCCAAAGATATACCGAGTTATGTCTCTTTGTTGTCATGAATGAATATTGCCTTGTTTCTTTCAACCTTTGTATAATTCATATTGCACTTGTCATTTAGTTGATAATGTTTGATAATCAACTTAAATATGTATCAGGACACCTCGATATTACATCAAAAGGAAAAAAAAGCATAGGGAACTCTGCTCACACGTTGATCATCAAGATCATGAACTTTTTGTATCTAAACACCCGCTCGGCATGACCATACACCAAACCATTTCTTGCTTTCATAAGCCATATCTAAAAAAAAACCTTTTTAAGCTAACCAAAAATTGACCCATACGTTTTATCAGAATCCTATTGAAACCAAAGACATCAACCTAATCAGTCACACAGTCTCCTCATTGTTGACAATGCCTTTCAATTGCTAGGAAAATGATTGAGCCTCCCGAATTGGGAAATACAATAATCTAAATTCTTAAGAATAGATTTTTTTCATATCCCTAGTGAAGCTAGGACAACCTACAATCCCTAGCGGGATTGAGAAAGTTCCCATCCATAGTTGCAATAAAGATAAATCGCCATCCCTATGAGAGTTTAAATGACGTATAAGGAGAACTACAGCTATCTCCCGTATTAGACTTCACATCATGCAACCATGATAGCATTTTATTTCATGCACTCATATTACCATCATACATCATTATTTTTACAATATTAATTCAAGATAGGTTTACTGAACCCCTAAGGAATTCCTAGTAAAAACTCTAAGCTGCAAACTAGGTGTTATTCAGGTAGGGTCCTTTTCTTCTCATCACCTCATGTCAAAACCCTTTTTATCAAGCAACTATTGTCAAAGTGCTAGTGTCAAGAAATTGTTGTCTAGAAACTATTATTTAAAACTTTTTTCAAGAACATTTGTTAGAAGCTTTGTCAAGAATTTTGTCAAGAACTAGTGCCAAAACCCTTTTCATTAGGAAATTTTGTCATGAACTTCCGTTAAGAAAAACTTGTATTAGAAGTTTTATCAAAAACTTTGTCGCCACCCTTTTCTAAAGCCTACAAGTTAATGGCACCTTTTTCAAAGCCTACAAGTCAGTGACACCCTTATCAAAGCCCACAAGTCAATGGCATCCTTTTTCAAGCCCACAAGTCAATGGCACCCTTATCAAAGGCCATAAGTCAGTGACACATTTTCAAAGCCTATAAGTCAATGGCACCTTTTTCAAGCCCATAAGTTAGTGGCACCTTTTTAAAGCCCATAAATCAGTGGCACCTCTTCAAAGCCCATAATTCAATGGCACCTTTCTAAAAGCCCATAAGTTAATGGCACCTCTTCAAAGCCCACATGACTAGTGGCACCTAAGTCTAAGTCAAAGCTTGCATAAGCTGGCAGCACTTGAGTCAAAGCCCACATAAGTTGGCAGCACTTGAGTCAAAGCCCACATAAGCTGGTGGCACCTAGCCCGAGTCAAAGCCTGCACAAGCTCGCATAAGTTGGCAGCACCCAAGTTAAAGCCCACAGAAGCTGGTGGCACCTAGTCTAAGTCGAAGCTGCATAAGCTAGTGGCACTTAGTCTAAGTCAAAACCCACACAAGCTGGTGGCACTAAGTCTGAGTCAAAGCTTACATGAGCTAGTGGCACCCTAGTCTAAGTTAAAGTCTGTATAAGTCGATAGCACCCGAGTCAAAGCCCACACAAGCTGGTGGTAGCCAAGTCTAAGTCAAAGCTCGTACAAGCTGGCAACACTCAAATCAAAACCCACATGAGTTAGTGGCACCCAAGTTTAAGTTAAAGCCTGCACGAGCTGGCGACATCGAATCAAAGCCCACACGAGCTGGTGCCACCTAAGTTTAAGTTAAAATTTGCATAAGTTGGCGACACCCATATAAAAAATCTATGATATTCTGCACCTGCCTCAGGGGGTCAAACCTTAGAAAACCTAACACCCAGTGTTCTAGGAAGCATCATTCCATCTCAGACAAAATAATGTCTATTCATCTTTGCCCTATTTTGGATTTTCAGCAATGATCAAAGAGGGCCAGTTGTAGACATTTTATTTTGTTCAAGCTATTTTTTAGCAATTTGAGGCACAGACGTGAAAGGGGGAGATGATCGTCACCTAATGAAAAGGTATTTTGAGGAGGTCAAGAAGGCTTATGGATCATATCAAAGGTAAATGCAAAGATGTGGCATAAAAGGACATGGTTCAAGGTGTCCAAGGATAAAAGTTATGAGAAAATTCATAATTTTACTTAAATGTATCGATACGTGGTTCTCATGTATCGATACAATGCTCTAACATGCTAAAAATTTGAAATATCCCCATTTGTATTGATGCAACATGTAATACAGGAGCTCATGTATCGATACTCAGTCATGCCAAGACCAAAACATGCATTTTGTAAAAAAATGTATCAATACATATCAACATGCATCGATACAATGGTTCATAGTACAATGATCATTGTATCGATACAATGTTCATTGCATCGATACACTCAAGGTTTTTAGACTAAATGTATCGATACATTCTGTAACGTATCGATACATCCAGTCTATTTTCCATGATCCGAGCATTTTTGACTCATCCACCATTGATCAAAAACTCGATTTTAACTCGTTTCTTTGCATTAGAAAAGATCAAAACCTATATCAGATTGCAAATTTGGACTTTTGAATTAATCAAAACATTTTTTTGAAGTCTAAACTAGACAAAAAAGGTTAATGCCACATAATCACCCTACTCTTCCCTAGTAATCAAGATCACTATCAGCCACCCTATTTGTTGGAAAATAATTTTAGCATTACCCTATATCCATCACATTAGTAGCAAGTTGCTCCCTACAACCACTCTATAGCCACCAAGCTGACATCATTTTGTCTCCTTTGAGAAATGACTAAAAACACCTCCAATTTGGCTCTAAAATGCTGGTATAAATAGACCACTTATATCTAAGTTAAGGACTTTAGATTCTAGCTTATTTTTAGCTTCCAAAACACATTCACACATCAAGAAAACCAAATCCCATGGCTCTTCACTTAGCACCTAAAAATAGCCCTAAAACACTCACTTTCAACCACTACACATTTTGAAAATCACCCTCATCCATACCAGAACCAAAACCAAAACCTTATTATTTCTCTCTTTTTCTTACTTATTAACAACAAAGAAGAGAGAAAAATTTAAGCCATCTCACTGCTCCAACTATTTGGCTAAAAATTAAAGTTTTGTTGGTATAACTTCCTACTTTATCACTTTTATTCTCTGTTTTTTAGCATCTTCATCATTTTAATGAGCTCTCCATGTTTCTATCACCTTCTTAGGATTCTCATGAATTATTGTGGCTTTTGGATGTGGTAGCTTAGGATTTAGATGCCTTAATGCCCCTTTAATGTGCAAAATGCCTCATTTCATCCTCGTTATTTTAATAATTCTTGCTCATGCATTTTATGCCATATCCATGCATCTTGTTATGATTAATCCATGTATGAATCCTTAGCCTAACATA